>LJSK01000003.1:198512-266492 GCA_001299535.1 Leptomonas seymouri
GGGGGGGGGGGGAGGAGGCGAACGCTATTCACTAAGTAGGCATCCCTACGATCACACCTATGCAGTTCAACAGCATACAAGCACACACACACAAGACAATCATCAAGATAAAGAAAGAAGCCTATTAAAAGGAACGCACAAGATGCTTTCAAGGGGAGAGAGGAGCACTGCTGTGAATACTGACAGATGTGAAGGACGGCAACCAGCCCCCCCCCCCGACCCTGAAGTCACACAGCGTACCGGATGAAAGAAGCATGCCAGAGGAGGTGGAGAAGGGGGGATGCATTTCGGCTCTGCGCTACCTTCCTACTCGTTCTGGAGCAAGCACATCTTCATTGCGGACTCTAGGCGAGCCACGCTGCGGGTTTGCTCCACGTTTTGTAGTTCGAGACGCCGCACCTGCGAATCGCGGGAACGAATGTCTGTCCCCCAACTACGTTCGCCCGCCTTCAGCATCTCGCGGCACTCCTGGAAGGCCTGATCGGACATCTGCTGGCAGCTGCGCTGCGTCGCTAGGAGGGTGTTGCGGATGGACGTGGCGTACCACCAGTAGGTGAACGCGCAAAGAAAACCGGTGCCGACGGTGGCGCCGAGGGTGGGGTAGCGCCGCAGCGGTTTCACGATGTTTGCCATCAGCAATGAGTTCATGACTACAGATGGACAGGGAAGTGAGCGGGTGTAAAGCTTTGGAAAACTAGAAGTGTGTGTGTGTGTGTGTGTGTGTGTGTGTGTGTGTGTGTACCGGATAACTGAGCACGCTGAGAAAGGATGAAGGTAGAGATGGGGGGAGTGCAAAGAGGAGAGGTAGTCACCACACGGCGACACACGAGCAGTCGGTGCTGCCTGAGGCGGATGCACACCGCCTTGATTGCTCTGTTGAACGCTTCAGCAACCGAAGTCAACCTAACTCAGAGAATACCAAGAAGAGGAAGCTACTGCTCTTGAAAAAGCGTAGCTGCACGGCACTGCTACTTCCTGCAGATCGCAGGCTGTCCACCAGCAAACCACGTGCCCTTACCGCGCACGAAAGCAGCGCAGCAGAACGCGTGCTTAAAATAATTCTTTCGCTGGGTGAAATGCTGCTGCGGCAAAAGGAAAGCAGCACAGCGTGTGTGACAAAAGAATGGTGAGCACCACATCATCAACAAGCGCCTCTCTCCCCCCCCCCGTTCCCTTGGGGCACACTCAACCGCAAAAGCATCACCCTCCTACACAGCACAGAGCACCGCCTCCGCTTCTCCGTCCAGCTCGCACCTCACGTGCGCAGCGCCAAATACGAAGATAAGAAATTGAGAGCAAGAAGAACGATGCTTAGAAGAGCTTGATCTTGCGCGCCTTGCGTTGCTTGATCGGGCCCTTGCGCTTCGACAAGCCGTCGCCCGTTCCGCCTGCGGCAGACGACATCGCGAGCTCCTCCACACCGTCCCAGCCCTCTTCCGGCTTGTCTTGCAGCTCCGGGGGGCCGGCTTCGTATTTGCGAAACAGGTACTCTATCGAGTACTTCCACCGCTCTTCCGTGTAGCTCTGCTTCTCTAGCAGCTTCTTGTAGTCGTGCTGTGTCTTGGGAACCTCCTCGTGAATGCTGTGGTTTACGACAGGCAGACCCAGCAGCGTATAGGCCTCTTCCGTCGCGTAGATCGCGTAACGTTGCGGAATGAGCTCATCTCTCGCGAAGGCGCGGTTTACGTACACAGTTTCATATTGCCGGCCAAACCACACCTGCCTCTCTTCATCCCAGACGTTGGCTAAGAAGATCACGGGTATCCGCAGCGTAGGGATCTGGCGGGCCTCTCCTACCTCCAACAGAGGGCGGTGCTTCACGTGGTCTGGGTATGGCGAGACGGTGTAGCGGATGTCGTACTCACCCTTGCGGTAGGGGCTCATCGGGTAGCGTGTTTCATTCTCCTTCATGCGCAATTCGTAAGTGGAGAGGGCCATGCGCTTCCAATACGGCGTCTGCGCAAGACGGTCGCTGTATCCGCTAGACACACCAAAGGAGCCGCCGACCTCGCCACCTGGGGGAGGGGGCATCGTGATCTTCACGTCGTGCCGCGGCGGTGGCACCCACGGCGCCACAAGCACGCAGAGGGAACGACGCATGTCGGCCTATGCAATGGGACACCTTCTTCACTCAACTATTGTGGGGGCGTCAAAACAAGAGCAACAGCATTCAAGTCCACTCTTCCTCGTTCTTCGCTTCGCGCTCTTTCCTCGAGCTGGCGTTGATGTCAGCAGGGACAGAGTTGTGGAGAGATGAGATGCAGAGACGAAAGTTTATCGAATGGAAGAGGGGCGAAGAATTGGAGAGAGTTGACGAAGCCATGCTCGGCTCCCACTGTAGAGCTTAACAACAGCAACAATGAACTGCCGTAGAGACGAAGCTGAAGCACGAAACTCCTTCTCCATGCTCAGCCCATGCGAAAGCAAGATTACAGTTTCTTCACATTCACGTACATGAGAGGATGCACGCAGATCGATAGCGGTGAGCAGTATTTTCACTGTTGAAGACATCACCAACCGTCACCACTTGGCCTTTTCTTTTATGTTCACCTTCAAAGTGCGACGTTGTAAATAATGATGATGATTTCTTTATCTCTGTATAGTACGTGTGAGAATATGACACGCTGAACACGCTGCTTCTCCCGCTTTGGTGACTATGCGGCACGAGATGTCAAAGTGCATCCGTGGCAAAGACAGCATATCGCGAACCGGTGGTGAACAACAACAACAACAGCAGCAGCAGCAGCGCAGACCGCTAATTTAATCGGTAAGGCACACAGTCGAAGTCCGGACGGGGGCGGGGGAGGGCAAAAACAACAACAACAACAGCAACAGCACGGATAAAAGGAAAAACAAGCACAGAAGACAGTCTGGGCCGGCCAGCAACACGCGTAGTGACGCGGTGCAGGCAACTGCCTAGCTATGTGTATGTGTGTATGTGCGTCAAAAGATACAGCAAAACGAAAGGTCTGTTTGTCGTTTGTACTGCCCAGTGCCAAAGTGAACTGGACGCTGCTGCATCTTCCTCCAGTCATCCTTCTTCCTGGCCAACTCTACAGCAGCGTAGGCACGACAGGCTCCGTTGTGAGTATCCGCAAATCATCCGAGCATTGCCCGCCAACGCAAGGAAAGTGTCTGGCGCCATCAACGCACACACGCACGCGCGCCCCGCCTCCAACTTCCACCTGTGGAAAACAAAAAGAAAAAAGAAAGCAAAACAATAAATGCCATTTAAAGCCGCACGCGAAGGCAGAGCCGGCGAGGCACCGTTCTCTCCGAATAAAAACAAAGAAAGAGGGGGGGCTATCGCGCTACTCTGGCAGGGCACACACGATGCTTCGTGAATATGCAAATGGCAGCCGCTGCCTTAATCGGCCCAGCTGCGGCAAGAAGGGAGGAGGAAAGAGGAAATGGGTGGATCGACCAAAAGAAAAAAAGAAAGGGAGGCCTAGCCGCTCAGCTGCAGCGACCCGCTCTCGAAGACTTCGGACAGCTCCGGGTGGCGCCACAGCGTCAGCTTCAGCATCAAGGAAGAGTACATCTCCTCGAACCACGCCTTTGTCATCAGCATCATCAGCCGAATCCTCGGCAGGTCCTCGTGTGACGTCTGCAAGGAGTAACGCAGCATCCGCATTGGGCGGTTCGCCGCGTCGCCCAGCTCTCGATTAATCGCCTTAGTCGCTATAATACTTCGCAGCACTAGCGCATACTCCTTCGGCAGCGCTGACACGATCTTGTTGAGCTCCGACATTTGCTCCTTCATCGTCACACGCATGCTCTCCAGCACCTTTTCGTTTGTCACGCGGCCCTTGTTCTTCGAAAAGTACTCATATGGATGCTGCAGGAAACACGAGGCGAAGAGGTCGTAGTCATCGCAGTTGTAGCGGCGCGCGATTTCGGAAATATGGGGTGTGTTGTGCGTGACGGAGGCGGTCCATATGTCGCTGATCTCGCGCCGCTGGGCGTTGTTCAGCTCGGCGCAGAGCCCGAAATCTAGCATCACGACCTGCGGCGAGCCGTCCGGGAGCTTGTGCACGAGGATGTTGCCCCCATGTGGGTCACCGTGAAAGAAGCCCGTCTTGAAGATCTGGAATGCGATGGCGTCGAAAAACGTTGTGGCCACTTGCCGCACGTTGAGGCCCATCTTCTCGATGCCGCTGCGGTCGGATATCTTCACTGCATTGCTCACGAACTTCGACACGAGGACGCGCTTGCGGGTGTAATCCCAGAAGATTTTCGGGCACACCACGCGGTTCCCCCAGCCGTTTGCCCCCAGGTCCGCCGCCGCACGATCGTTGTTGCGGCCCTCCAGCCGAAAGTCGAGCTCCGCTGCAACCGTATCGTTCAGCTTCGAAATAATCTGGCCAAAGTCGTAACCGGGAAAGAAGTAGCTGGCAGTGGCGAGCATCAACTCGATAGTGCGCATGTCTCCATGAAAGCGCTGGGCAATGTCGATGTACTGCACCTTGATCGCGACGTCTTCGTCTTCCTTACGCAGGCGGCCGCAGTGTACCTGTGCTAGCGAGGCCGCCGCAAGCGGATTCGGATCCACGTACGCGAAGACCTCCGACAGCGGGCAGCCGAAATCATTTTCTAGCACCGCGACCACCTCCGAGAAGGGCCGAGTCACCACTGCATCCTGCAGCACCGACATGACCTGGCAGTACTGGCGAGGAAGAATGTGGCTCATGTTGGCAAAGATCTGGCCCGCCTTGACGTACAGTCCGCCGTTGGTTTCAGCCAGCGTGACGAGACGCCCGGCACAGCGTCGATGCACATCATTCCATGCCTCCTGAGGGTCTTGTTGGCCTACGTGGAAGGTGTAGTCGAAGTAGATCTGGCCACCCGTGTAGACGCAGCGCCCAACCCGTCCGATACCCTCAAAGAGCACCCGCGACGGCAGGAGGACTGGCGGTATCGACTCCTTGGGGGGACAGACTATGGCAGCGGTGCTCAGGCCGACCACACCTGCCGCGACGGCGCTGTAGCGCAGTGTCCTACCAAATCGAACTGTCATCTAACTCGACGTATTGCGCTTCTGGGTGCGTGCTCGTGAAGGTTATGTGAAGACGTGATGCACGTTGGTGTAGAGAGTCAGAGGGGTAGGGAGGTGAGAGAGCGCCGTAGCAAAGCCCAGCCGCCGGCTAGCGACGAAGTCACGGGTGTGACGGAGTGCATTCCCCTGATATTTACACGGCTGCTGTCCCTACTGTTCTCATAGACACACACGAGACTTCCCGCTAGGGTACAGAGAGGCCTGGTCACGGCACAACGTTAAGATAAGCTCTAAACGAAGATTACGGCGTGGTGATGCCCAAACATCAACTTTTCTAGCTGTTTACGTTCGTTCCACACCGGCTGTTTAAGTCTTGCGTTGTGTTTAGCACCACGCACTCCCACACACGAAGCGCTAAACGCTCTCTCTCCTTCCTTTTTCAGTCGTCCAGTACCACAACCGCATCGTCCTCCCTACCGTGGTGAACGCGCTGCACCGTAGCGGACTTCAACTCCGCAGAGTTGCCGCCGGTCACCTCCTCCACATCGCTGACTTCGTCATCTGAGATGATAACTTCGGCAGTATATGGCAATGCGTAGCTGTTTGCTGCGGGCTCACCGCGATGATACTCTGTCGACGCCGCTTCCCTTCCCCCTTCCTCCTGCAGGCGTCGCTGTTCGCCAAGACGAGCCAGCGCGCGTTGCTCCGAGATTCGAGCCTGCTCAAGCCCGGAGACCGTGAAGACACAACCAATAAGCTGTGTTCCTTCCCCATCCACACTGCTGGCAACCTTCATCGTACCCGCAGTACCGCTGCTGGGGGTCTGCGGTGCATCAACGAGCACCACACTCCACGGCACCTCCTTGTTCAGAGCATCTGCCGTTAACACGAAACGGTGTGGCTCCGCATCCATCGCGTGCGTATTGCTCTGCTCCGCAGCAGCGAAAGAAGGCCGCATCAGTTCCGCCAGCGTCTTGTCTGCCAGTCCTTCGTAGTCTTCGTCTTCGTATAGCATCGTGGTATTGTGGCTCACAGATGGGCCCTCAAGACAGAGAACGTCTTCCAAAAAAGAGTGCACGAGTTGCCCAAGTGTGACGCACTCCATGTCCAACTGCACCAGAACCGTAGGGTTCACTTCTTGACAGATTAAGCAGTGGAGAGAGTTAGGAGGGTTGGGACACGTGCTGTGCACCAAGTACGCATCCACCACTGCGTGAGGCTTTTCGGTACCACGTGACGACGTGCCATGTGGCTTGAGCGTGGTGTAGAGGGAGGGAGAGACGTGGTGACGACCGCTGATGGCCGGTAGGCGACGGCGACGCGCCTGTGGAACCTTACGCGCGTACACCACGTGCGGAGCAGCAACATCGCCAGCCTCCTGGCTCCGTCGTTCACTGCTCAGAAGGCCTTTACCTTCCTTCACCTCCCCCCCCTCTGGTCCAGCGGCAGGCGCCGACTGCAACAGGGCCACGAGCTCATGCACCACCGCCGCAGCGATGATCGCGTTCGTTGTCGCAATAGCCGGCACAATCGATCCCGCGATACTGCGCACCTCCTCCAGCGGCTGCTCCGTGATGTGGAACACGTGTGCGCGTAAATTTGCCGTGGCGCTGACAAAGCGGACGGCGGCATCGTCTTCCTTTTTAAAGGCCACCCCAGCGGGGCGGTTGAGGCACTCTGCCACGGCACCTTCAAATAACGTCATGCAGTCCGGCAGTGAGAGCACTTCATCTACGGCAAGGGTCTTTAGTGGGACCGTCTGCGAGGATGCAAGCGCGCGCTCATGCGCCGCCACCACGCGCTCCACCTCTGTCCGGTCCAACGGTGTGGGCGGCTCGGTGGGCCATGAAGACTTCAGCGCGAGGAGCTCTTCGATCTTATCCACGAAGAGGTGGCATAGCAGCTGCGCTCCGAGTTGCGCGGCGGTTGGTGTAGGTTTTACACAGTCCAGAGTCTGCACAGACGTCCTATGGTTGCAATGGCCCTGCTCCTGATGATGCTGCTGCTGCAGTTCGGCACGCCACGCAGCAACTAATGTTTGCAAGTAGGCGAGCTCGCTTTCACCGCCCTGCTGCTGTGGTGAGTCGTGCGCATGTGGGTCTATCCCGTCTTCCCTCTCCACCGCCAGGCGAAAATTGACATCTGCCGCCGTCGTCGCCGCTGTCTGCGCTGCACCCGACGAAGTTGCCGCAGCGCCTGCAGCGCCGCCAAACAGCACCTCGTAGAGCTCCTTCGCGTAGTGCACGCAGTGTACCATCGTTGTGGGTCGGGCGTGTATCGTGCAAACGGCAAACGTCTTCTTGTCGGGCGGCTTTGGTCGGCAGTCGTAGCACTCATACACCCCCTTCACAATGGGCTGCACCTGGCCATTGTAGCCCATCGTCCCACTCTCAATAAGAGGAGTGCCATTGCGCATGCACATACGGTTGACGTGCTGCCGCGCCGCCACGTTGTCGAGCGCGTTCAGTACCACCGCAAATTGATGGTAAAAGGCGTCATCGAAGCGCCTTGCCTTGATGTTATCGTGGTACGCGACAACGTGCGGTTTTTGCCGGCGGGTATCGGTTGGAAATTTGAGAGCTGTCTGCCACTCCTGCCGAAACCAATCCAGCACGACGCGGCAGGCCGTCTCTGCTTTCGAGTGGCCGACATCTGGCAGCTGGAAGAGAAACTGACGATTTAAATTCGTCGCATCGATGGTGTCGAGGTCAATGAGGTGGATGTGCGTGAAGCCGCTCAGCACCAGTACCTTCAGTAGCTCACAGCCGATGCCACCGGCGCCGACCAAGAGAAGTGGCTTGGACAGCAACTCCGTTGGAAGATAAGAAGACGGGTACACCGAGTGCGGATCAGCATGCAGTGCTGGGATTGAACTGAACTCGTCTGGCAGACACACACGCTCCGACAGCACCGCCGACACGCAGCCAGACGCTACAATCTGCACCTTGCGCGGCAGCGGAATCGCAGCGAGCGCTTTGATTGTCGCTTTACTAAGGATGAGCTGTGGCATAGCAGGTGTGCAGCCTTGCGAAGTGGCGGCCATGAAGCTCTTGCTTCTGCGCTCAGCTCCTTCCTCGAGACTCTTGATGCATGGTGCCCATACAGGGCAAAAGGCATCATTGGCATCGCCATCCTTCCGATCCAGCGCCAGAGGCACAAAGCAGAAGCTCCATGTTACCCATGAAGAGGAAGACGAAGACTCAGGGAGCATCACGACAGGCCATTCCGTGGACGCCTCCTTTGGCCATGCTTGGATTACCTCGAGTGCTACGCTGCTCTCACCATCACGCTCAAGTGTCTCTAGTGCGTAGCCGCGTAGCGCGCCGCGGAGGCTGTTCACCGAAAGCTCTGTCACGACCACCACATCGTTGGCCACGCCGTAGCGTCTGCCTTCCTCGCCCTTGTCCAACGATGGCCCGTTGAATGCTCCAGCATCGAAGCGCGGTCTCTTCGCGCTCGGTTCGTGTGCGGTCCCTGCATTGGTATCGGCATCATGACCCTGTACAGCCTCCTGTGGAATGACAATATGACCTACACGAGCCTCCATGTTTGCCGCGTACAAATCCAATAAAAAAAAAACAGGGGATCAAGTTCGTGTTTCTTGCTTAGCTAAGGCGCACTGGTGCGCTGCTCTCTCTATGATTGCTGCGCGCAAGTACTCGAAGTGGGGGAAGGAAGGGAGGGGGGGACTCGAGAGTGCATCTATGCGCAGCTATGTAAGTGTTGCCCGCTCACGCATTACTGGATGGGGTGTACGGGCGGGTGTGTGCACCACGGCGTCGCCAATAAGAGCTCTATGCAAGGACCTCGTCCTCTCCGCTTTTACTTTTTAAAGAAGCCTTGTAAGGCCTTAGGTGCGAGAAGACGTGAAAGGGAGTAGCTCGGTGCTACCACGAAGAAGAAAAGCGCAGCGAGTGGACGAGGGAGCTCACATTACATGGAAGAGCGGCGCTGCAAGCGAGCAAGCGTCTCTTAGATGGCGATGCTTGAGCCAACAAGTGGTTTAGCCTGGTCGTTTGAGCCCTCACGGAAGCGTGAAAAGAAGAGCGTCTCTTCTTCGTTGATTCTTTTGCCTTTGATGTGTTGAGGGAACAGATAGCAGAGACGTGCAAGCGGAAGTCAGGAGAAAGCAGAAAGAAGCAAAGAGTGCCACCAAGCCTTCAATCAGTGTGAGCAGCGTAAAAAGCGAAGCTGGCACGCATCACCTCTGCCCAGGGTCTGTCCAACTCGGCCGTCGCTGTGTCGCCTGTGCGCTCCCTCCGTTTTGCATGGGGTGCAGCTTGGCGCTGCGGCGCACAGAGGTGCGCGTACTCGAGCAGCACATCTATTTCCCGCTGACGGTGGAGCCTATCGGCCTTCGTTGGCGCTGAGGGTGAGGCACTGATTGAAGCCGAAGCGTACTTAACATCTCTCCTCAAAAAAGGTAGGGCAGCGGATAGCGAAAGGCTGGGTGACCACAGCGTCTGCACCATTCGTGCCACACTGCGCTCTGAGGCGTCGACATTGTTGCGGGCACCGATATAGTTCGCTTGTAATTTGAATTCCCTTAACGGAAATGGAGGGGAAAGGTGCCGTCGCGCGCAGGAGGAGCGCCAGTGCGTGCCGCTCAGTGGGCGCTTGACAGCCCACTTGTCCGACCTTCTATCGGCGCTCTCGCTTTCAGAGTTTTCTGATGATGAGGTGTATGCAAGCGCCGCGTCCACATCATCGTATTCACGGGTGTCCGGGGAATCTTCGGGTGTTCGAACACCTTTGTTCTTGTCTCCGCAGCTCGATGCGTGTGTGCCCAGACGGGAAAGCGGCGGCTGTTGTGTGGAGCGTTGAGAGTGCAGCACAGCAGATCGAAACGGCAAGTCTCTACGTATTGTGTGTACGCCGTTCACAGGTCGGGCAGTGAACGGTTTTCTAGAATCAACACTTTCCTCTAGTCGCCTTCGCTTCCACGGCGATACACGCACGTCTTCCGCTGATGTCACCGTATCAGCTCTGCGCACACCGCAGCTTGCAGCGCAGACGCACAAGGGACTCCTACCTCTCTGACAAACTACCTCAAGGCGGCCGCCATCCACCTCCACCATGGCGCCGGCACCGATGTCCTCCTCGTAGGGACTGTAGCGGCATAGCAGCGAATGCCGCACTTCTCTCGCAAGTGGAGCGCGCGGAGCGGGAGATGCGAAAGGCAACGCTGCGTACAGCACCTCGTCCTCGTCACTTCGCCGCTCTTCGTCTTCGCATGTTAACGTATCTGAAACTAGAGGCGGCCCACGGAGGGTAGCGGCTCGCAACTCCGGTTGCGCCGGAGAACGATCAATCGACGCCCGTGTAGAAGAATGAGGCGGTGTGTGTGCCACGCGAGCAGACCCCGGTGCAGCAGCAGCACGCGCTTCTGCACGATCACCTTCATTTGCTGAGAGTAGTTCGCTGACTCGAGAGGTCGCCGGATTGCTGTTTGTGCAGCACATCTCCGCCGCACCGACATCGGCATCCACTGTACACGTTGTGCAGTGTTCTTTATACGTACTGGCAGTTGGCTTGTCCATCATAGGTAACGAGGCATCTGTCTGCGCTGTTGAGGGATGGCGCGGTGCACTGTACACGGGCATAGCCTTGATATGTGGGTGCAGCGGACGACTTCGCCGTCGTGCAAAGCGCCGAGACGACGGCTGCATCGCGACCGAGAAGGGTTGGCGTGTGCACTTGTCCATCAAATTAGATGGCAGGAGTGCCTTACTGGAGGTCGCCATGCTTAATGTGCGACAGCCGAAGAAAAGAAGAAAATTGGGCAGGATGAAGATGAAGAAAGAAAAAAAACGGGGGGAGGGGGGGGGGCACAACGTTTGAGACCCGCTCGAGTACGAACTTCACACCTCGGCATCACCAACGATGCAGCGTCCTCGGAACAACAACAGCAACAAGGAGGGTGGCATATGTGTGGCAACCTGCATAGATGACTGTGTGTACACAGCTCTACTGGAGGGATGCCCTCCAGAGCCTCCGGAAATCTGAGGACATCAAAAAATCAGAACTCTTCTCTTCGGCTTATCCATTCTCTTTACATCAAAAGACAACAAGGGGAAGCAACGGAAGCTGGGAAAAGTGCATGATCAGCAGCCGCTAGTCTCTCGGGTGGGGATTGAACATAGTAAGAGAGGAGGGGGGAGAGCAACTGTCGCTGGATCTTCACCCAACTTCTCGCCCTGCAATTACTGATCACCCTGGTGGCAGGCACCTTTGCAGTAATGCAAGGGAATGAATGAAAAACAAAAACAGAGTGAATAAAAGGCAAGAATAGTGACAGACCAGCACTGAAGTATGCGTGGAGCAGACGCCCCAGTCTATGCGTAGAGTGCACGACAGCAGAATAGCGGGAAAGCGCAACGTCAGCACCTCTGAGCTCCTCTACCCGATGATGTTTGGCGTTTACACGTATTTCCATCGTCCTCACTACGCACGCTGCCACTTCAACGTCAGCTGTGTCTAACTGCAACGACGCTGATACGGCATCTCTCAGCAGACGAATCCGTCCTACGTCCTCCCTCCCGCCCCCCGCCTAATCCCATCCCCCTGTGCCCCATTGCTCTGCTACTTACGTTGACAGGGGACAAACAAACAAAAGAAAGCACAAAAAGGAAATAAAAGACTGCAGGAAGTGAAGTTTAAGGTGCACATCTGAGCGAAGCTCTGCGTCACTCCACAGTAAAAGAAACAAAAGGCAAAGAGAAGGGGAACAACTCTTGAAAATAGATGTCGATGAGAGCCGCCATGTCCGAATGGATGGCGAGGAGCAAGCGCCACCCGCAGTGGAGGAAACGAGCCGGTCAATGAACTGTGAAATGCGTAGAAGAAGGACGAGCATGGAAAGTGCGCAGAAGAATACAAGAAACAAACAGAAACGGGGAGCAAGACGACGACAACGCACCTACAGCTCAGCGCGAGCGACAGCACATACGTGACACACGAAAGCAGAGAACTACCATTTATCGAACTCAAAAAAGCACCCACACCACAAGCAACAAGGAATCAAGAAATCAGTCGACGAGGAGTAACGTCTCTTCCACTAGCGGAAGCACAGAGTCTCCCCCCACCCCCCACCCCACCCCACCCCTCACACACACACACGCACACATCAACAATCGCAAGCATCTACACACTACAGCAGGCGAATCTGCTGCACCTGTTCCTCAAGCACATTGGCATTGCCCGCACGCTGGAACATGCCAATCGCAAAGGCAGCAGTGCCAATTACCGAGGCAGCAATGTTCAGCACCGATGACACCCACGTTGAGGCCCACAGCGGGCGCAGGGCGAGCGCCTCGGCAATAGCGGCAAAATCAGGGCGACCCTCATCGGCAGCGTCCCTCACCGCCGTCGCCACTGCAACTGCAGTCTTTTTATCTTCGCGTGCTTGCTGCCGTGCACCCGCCTTCGCATCGCCCTCTGCCGCTGCAGCACCACCCGTAATGGGAGCGCTAACGCCCTTGCTGTCCACTGCTTCTGCCTTTTCATTTGAGATGAATTGTAGACTAGAAGGAAGGCGGAGGTTCAAGTGACGCGTCACCCACCCTCTCGCTGCCGTCAGCTGCGACATCGCTCCCCTCAGCGGCGAGCCCTCCGTCTTCGCCAACCGAGTCGCCTCGCTCGTGCTTCTCACCGCGATGTTGTACATCTGCTCCAGCATAGCGGCTGTGCGCCTCTCCTCCTTCACCGTCAAGCGGTGCAGGACCCACAAGTTCATCAACACCATCAGCACCGACGAAGCAGCCATCAAGCGCGTCGTGCGGATCTGCGAGCGCAACTTCGCCACATGGCATTCCAGGTACGTGGTGACCGTCTCCAGAATCTTAATCTCGTCGGCTGACAGAGTGGGCGGGGACTTGGCCGCCTCCGCCATGATGGACAGCGTTACGGGAGATGCCACCGGCTCCACCTCATCGATTCGCATCCCCAGCAGCGCCGCAACACCGTAGTGGTCTGACATAGGGTACATGTCCGGCGGCACAGCAGCAGCAGCTTTACCACAGCTGCGCTTGCCGGTGATGAGCTGATGCCAGATGGAACCCCCCCAGGTCGGCTCCTGGGGCCCGTAGACCTCATTTCTCGTAAAGACGACCAGGCCACTCGGTGCCCCGTTCACCCGCCGCGGGTAGGCGTCTTCCACATCCGGGCAGCTCGGGAAGTCGCGAAGTGCAAAGGCGGGAGAGGAGAAGAAGATGTGGTCAATCTGCGAGGGGATGTCCGCCTCTAGCTTTAGCAGCTTAAAGTACGACGTCTTCATCGTGTTAAATGTGTTTCGATCCGAGAAGGTGTAGAGACGCAAGCCTTGATCACGCTCTGCCTCGTTGGTGGCCTTGTCTAGCAGCGCGCGAGGCGGCGGCAGGACGGAGCGTACGTTGTACCCGTGCTTCTTCAGCAAGATCAGCATCATCTGCACCTCGAGCGACCGCTGCGAGCAGTTGAAATCGCCACCAATAATAATGCGGTCCGTCGGGCGCGACGTACTCAAAATTAAATTCGCAAGCGAGATGGCCTGCGAGATGCGGTAAGGCAGGTAGCGTTCCTTCTTCCACGAGGAGAGCTGGCTGACCTTCTGGTAGATGGCCACAAGGTGCGTGGTATAGAGAATGACCTCCTGCAGAGCGACAGCGTCCCCGTTCTCGCCACCAGGAACCGGCACCTGCACGCGCACCACAGCCGCTCCTTTGTTCGCAAAGAAGTCACCGTGCAGCACCATCTCCGGGTAGCCCTGCAGCGGGTACGTGTGGAAGAACGCTTGTTTCACCGGGTAGCGCGAGATCACCGCGCAGCCCGACCCGTAAAAGGAGCTTCGGAAGCGACGGAAGTAGTACTTATCCTGCACCTCCTGCGGGGCGCTGCGGTAGATAATATCGAAATCGGCCTGCGAGAACTGCTCTTGCAACAGAATGATGTCGTAATTTAGGATTTTGGTGGCGAAGGCCTTCATGCGCGCCTCACGCATCTTTGAGTTGAATATACCCCACAAATTGAAGGTGACCACGCGCAGTGGCACCTCCCCCCGGGGGGACACCTGAGCCATCTCTTTCCCACTCATCCCCTATTCTTTTACGGATGTTGTGATTGCTCCTTGCTCGTATGTAGCGCCGGAGGAACTAACAAATGACGTACAAGCAATAACGCTTCTCCAGCTGTGGCTCACCACGACAAAGGGCGGGTGCGTGCGTGTGTCTGAGCCAGCGTGTGTGCGTGGCGAAAGTATCCTTCCTTTGTCAAGCGTACCAGTAACGTACCCTGAGCGCGAACAGCAAACAAGGCAGGGAAAGCGAGGCCCAAAGAAAGAGAACAGACGGAGCGGGCACCGCGGTGCTGCGTTTCTTGCGCGCTACGCCAATTGAAAAAGTCCTAAGAACGCGACAGCAAACCACAGATGCTTGGCTGCACCACACTAAGTTGCGCCAGTCTTGAGAAATACAGGAACGAAACGAAAAAAGGGGAAAACAAAACAAGAAAAAATCAAAAAAAACAACAGTAAATAATTAAAAAGAAAAATTCGCTGCTGGCAGCTCTGCGAAGGATCGCCACCCGGAAAGCAACCGCGCGCGGCCGAGCAGGTTCAACTATTGCTTCGTTGGCTTTAAAAGATGACAGCTACACCACCCAAGCACAAATCATAAACCTCCCTCGTGGGCCATGGGCAGGACGGGGGCAGAGCCGGCACAAATGAGGCAGGGAGGGAACGCGAGAGGGGAAGAAACAAAAAGAAAGAAAGAAGAAAGAAGAAGTGGAGGGGGGGGGTTGCGGGGGGCGGCAGTCTGCGAGTCCCGCCTCCATCTGCGCTTGAAGAAGGCATGAAAGCACGGAGATAGTTTCCTCTTTGCTGCAAACCAGCACAACAGCAGCCATCGGTATCTATACCGAAATCTATCGATCGATCTACGTATCTACCGAAGAAGAACGAAGTAGAAGGGCTGGCTACCATTGCCGTGGCTGATCCCACCCACCCACCCATCCATCCTTCCAAATGGCGCGATATCTGGGCACTGCTCCCTTCGAGTGCTTATCTAGGTGTGTGTGTGGAAGGATGAAATACGCCAATGCAAGAGCAAGGAAAATGCAACAGGTAAATCATGAAGTATATATATAGAGAGAGAGAATAGGCCGCACATGTAGACGGTGAGCATGCAAGGTGCATTTGCCAGTTCGCGTGGGCCGTTTAGGGTAACGACAGCGACAATGGGAACTCAAACCAGAAACCCGTTGCTTCTCGGCGTACGGAGAACAGGCGGCTGCGCTGCTCGGTCGCCGTGCGATCGCCGCTTGTTAGCGAACACATGCATCCTCACGAGCTCTTGCGCCTCTACTGCTCCCCACGCCCTTCCGCCCTCTTACCTCTACTGCTGCTTCTTCGCCCGTGGCGGCTTGGAGAAGAGTGTCGGCTCCGCTTCAATCGGCATCAGCATCACTTCTTCCGGCTCGAGGCTTAGTCGCCCGATACGAAGGGAAGCGTAGAGGATGCAGCTCATGTAGGCAGCACAGGCCACCGTGCATTGGTAGATGAAGGCGCGCAGCGCTGTCTCGCCTGTGCTAGCGTACATGTCACCAAACTTGTTTGTGAAGACGCTCAAGTAGCCGCTGAGTGAAGCGCGGTTTTCAGAATGGGGAAAGAGCTGCGCCACGAGAACCAGCAACAGCAATGCGGAGGCGCCGCAGCCAGATTTGAAGAAGATCGAGCTCGACAGGTCCACCGCCACCCAGCGCCGCAGCTTCCACAAGCAGAACGCAGTGCACGCGCCGCCGCATCCCACCACCAACTGGCGTAGAAAGGATGGAACAACAGCCCAGGACAAAGCACCCGTGCTCAGCACGGAGGCTACAAAGATCATCTGCAGCCATGCCACGTCCGCCGCGTGGGCCAGGCTCGGGGCGACGGCGGAAGTGCACCAGCGAGACGCCGGCAGCGGACGAGGGTCGTCGCAATCGTGATGCATCAACGCAGGTGCATCGCCCTGCTGTAGATTCCCTGTCTCCGGCCTTCGCGTTGATTCGCTGCTCTTCTCAGTGGTTGTCGAGGAGGACGGCAACGGGCAGAAGGCGAGGGTGTGCGCACGACGCAGCATGTACACCACCGCGTACACCGCGGCCAGCAGCGAACTGCAAGGAAGAGCCAGCACGCCACTCACGGGCCCGTTACGCATAAACAACACGGTGCAAGACATGGTGGAAAGCGACAGCATCCAGGCGAGCAACACTACCTGCTTCACCAAGTACTCCTCTCGGCAGAGACAGGTGAGGACCGTCGCTCGCTTGCGCTCATTCCCGGCAGAAGCTGAGGGTGTCGATGACGTCTGTGCCGCGGCACCACTGCCACCGCCACCGTGGTGAGATCGCTGTTTTGCCTTAACGTGCTCCTGCTGCGCCGCCTGGTGCGCCGCCCGCTCTGCTGCGTAACGCACGGGCGTCTCAAAGGACAGCAGCGGCTTACGAATGCGGTAGAAGGAAAGCGCCAGCACAGAGGGGGCGTTGAGGAGGGCAGTCGCCACCACCGTCACAAACGCCAACCAGTGGGCGCTCTCACGGTTGACGTATTCGTCCTGGGAGGTGAACAGGCGGGTGAATGACTTCGCCGCGTGCGTCCACGGAAGGCCAAACCACTCCGACAGCCGCCAAGCATTGGCCGCAGGCAGAGCGCAGGTGTAGAAAGGAGAGGGCCCGCTTAAGCAGCGCGCCTGCATCTCACGAGCCCCCGTAAACGACGTCTCCACGACACCCTTAGCCGTAAAAGCCCCAGTCTTGTCCGCCGCCGTCGGCAACGGGGGGCTGGCGAAGAGATCCACAAATGAAAGCAGCGGCTGCTGATGCCAACACCACGGCGCAATGATCAGCAGCAGCCCCAACACGCTGCACATGGAGGCGTAGCAAGCACACGCGTTCATGTGCATCTTGTCAAGGTAGCAGGAGTAGCCCACGCGGGCGTAGCCGTCTGCTTCCGCCGCCGCACAGTTAGCCGCAGCAGCGGTGGAGGCGCCGCCAGCTGCGGAGTCCTTCACCTTCACCAGAACACGTTTGTATCCGTGCTGCCAGATGGAGGTGAGGGCCCACAGATACAAGAGAGGCGTGATGTAGAGACACGACGTGTGTGTCAGCGACATCAAAGTAGCGATGGCAACGCTGCTCACAAGCGGCACCAAACTCGGCTGCCGCTTCAGTGAGTAACACATCACAGCGCCATTCTCCACGATCGGGGAAGTTAGATCGAATGCATCGTCGCTCATTTCAGCCTCGCTCACATGCAGCTGCAGTTCATTTTTCAAAGCAGCGTAGACAGCCCATACCAAAAGAGAGCCGGCTAGGCACCACGGCTGCCAAGTGCACACCTCCAGGACCAGCAGCGGCAGCAAGCCCACAACGACGATCAGCAGCGCGCCAAGGAGAGCGGCTGCGGCGTGCATGCTGTGCGGTGCTGCCATTTTCGTCGCCATCGCGTTTCTTCTGCAGTCATCTGAATATTCAGTGTCTTCTGTGGCGACTGGCAAGGTAGAAGACGACGCTGCCGCTGCTGCAAGAGACGTCCCGTACTTCTCCTTGGGGAGCAGCACGCGCGCCACTCGCTCCCGCTCGTGCACCGCGCAGGCCAGCAGCCGCACCAATGCACGCATCAAAAGCCAGCTTCCTGGCGCACCGACCAGGATGACACAGCCGGCAGCAAAAGTGGCAATTGCCAGATGCGGTATCCGTGCATCTGCGTGTCTGCCCTCCATGAGTCCATCGTCGTCTGTTAGGAGCGTGTGGGCGAGGTCGGGCTGTGCCCACCGCAGCCACTGCCCACAGAGACGCAAGTAGAAGACGTGGAGAGGAAGTAGGATGTGCCCTTGCTCCACCACCGAGTGCGGGAGCCGTCCCTCCAGCCCGACCGTGGAATAGGATTCGGAATCATGCAGGTACCACGTGCGGTAGGGCTGCGTCAGAGACCGGCGCATCCAGTAGAGGGAGACGTGCACGCCCGATGCTGCGGACCCTATGGAGTTTTGATGCAGACTCGCTGCAAAACGGGAGGTAACTTCTGATAAGAATAGTATTACCAGGCCGCAGAGGAGCACCACGGCGAGCTCAAATCCAAGAAAGGCGCGCATGCTTGCACGCAGCTGTGCTGCTGTCTTGAGTGAAATGAAATGAAGCAACTATGATTGTGAGTGACAAAAAAAACAACAACAAGAGAGGACGTGGCGGGCTGTTCAAGCCCGTGTCAACGTCTAAAAATTCTTGAAAAGAAGAAATAAAATGGCCCGGGGCAGGAGTACGTGCATGTGAAGGAAGCGCGGCAACGCATTTCCGCGAGCTGATTTTTGGCGTATGCACTAATCAACTCTGTTAGAGACATGAAGCCAACAACAGTAGAGGCAGCAGAAGATGTGTGGTGTTCGACATTGAAATTTGAAGGGAAACAGAAGAGAACGCAGGTGCTGCGGAGAGTTGTGCGCCACAGTGCCTTGTTCGCGACTTCGCAGAGAGCGCGCGGCGTCTCGGAGAAGCAGCAAAGAAGAAGTCTACTGCACCGCGAACCTCCTCCGGCAACCTCCTCCTCTCGCTTTGCTCCAGCATCATTTTCTTTTCTCATCCGAAGCCCACGCTCCCGGGCACACCAGCGCTAGTCAGGGAGGGGAGGCATGCGGAACTTTGCAGAAGGATGGAGGCCGGCTAAGCACGGTGTCACTGCATCCAACGTTCAGAACATGTAAAGTTCGTTGCTGTTTTAATTAGATTTGAGCTAGCAAGTGTCCTAACCTACTGTTCACAGAGGTCATATAAAGAGGGTAGAAAAATATGAAGGACATACGCTGCGTGTACCGCAGAACCGCACAGCAACATAAAGAGAAGCATCTAAAGCAAACGACATGCAGCAGGTACGTCGCACATGCCACACAACTGTAGAAGCAAACATCTCAGCACCAACCGGTACGAGGGAAGCAAGCGAGAAGCAGCCACAATCTATCCACAGGGACCAATCGAGCAGCAACGACAACAGCAATGAAAGCAGTCAACGTGCCGCA
The DNA here is from genome assembly GCA_001299535.1 of Leptomonas seymouri. Lineage (NCBI taxonomy): Eukaryota > Euglenozoa > Kinetoplastea > Trypanosomatida > Trypanosomatidae > Leptomonas > Leptomonas seymouri. Next base: position 217,533 of record LJSK01000003.1, read on the forward strand.
AATGCATGTTTCTCCTTTGCGTTTGTGCGCTTGCAGTCGCTGTGATTCCCTCGCCCTCATGCTATAACAACGCTCCTTCACGTCTCCACTAGCAGTTGGCAGTCTGATCCGCCGCCTTGGGCATCCACGGCGCGGTACGGTTCACTGGGTAGGTCATGCGCATGTGCATCTCCGGCCGGCGCATGTGCACACGCGGCTGCAGGAAGCGGCGTGCCTCGAGCGGAATTTCCATTGGCATCTTGATGGACACCTGCTTCTGCTGCTCCTCCATCAGCTTCACCGCCTCGTTCAGCCACTTCACATCCAGCTCCCTTGTTTGCTCGATGTGATCATGGATCGCTTTGATGTGGGCCTTGCCTACTTCCACCTGATCATGCACCATGTGGGTGACTTCACTCGTCTGGGCAGGCGTGACATCAGCGATTTTCTGCGCGGGCACACCAGCCCACAACTCACCCGCGTACACACGCGCGTCTTTGGGCACCGCAGAGCCGGCCGCCACAATCGCGCTGTTCTCAATCACTGCCCCCAGCGCAATCGATACACCAGGGCCAATGTAGACGTTATCATGCACCTCGCAGCAGTCCAGCGATGCCCCTGCACCGATGTACGTGTTGTGGCCCACCCGCACCTGTCCCATCAGCGTGGCGCGGTCCATGATGACGGTGTGATCGCCTATGATGGTGGCGTCCTTCGTGTGGTAGTTGCGGAGGACAGAGTGGTAAAAGATCGTCGTGTCGTGGCCCAAAACCACGTTGCCCACCACGAAGGCGCTTGGTGCAATAAACCCTGCGCCTTGCGTCCACGGCAGCATACCACGATAGGCACGAACGTTCTGATGCCGCATCACCGGGTAGGGGTGTCGCTTTGTCTTCATGTAGTGAGAGATGGCGGCGAGGCGGCTGCCCACGTCCTTCAGCATGAAGCCGAAGTACGGGAGGAAGCCAGGGACAACCGTGGCATTGTTCGACATGGCGCTAATGAGGAAGAAGAAGAAAACCTCTGAGAGGAGGATACAGCAGCGCTACAAAGATGAAACAGCAGCAACAACAACAGTACGAAAAAAAAAAGTAAAGGCAATCTTGGAGAGGCCCAAAGGGAGACTTGCGAGGGCACACACGTCAAGACAAATAGGGTGGTGACACTAACAGAGCGGTAAACGACTAATGCGGGAAATGAGAGAAGAGGAGGAGGGAGTGGCGGAGGTAAAGAAAAGCTTTGCTACGTCTACTGGCGTTTAAACAGTAACTGTGACTAATCAACGCTAACTACCTAGCACTTCCTTCTGTTGTTGGCCTGATGTATGTGCGCTTATGTGTGGATATATGTGGGTATGTGGGTTGGGGGGGATGCTACTATTGAGAAAGCTGGCTTTGGCGAGGCAGTTCCGGTGACAGACGGAAGCAGCCAACGCCGTTATCCTATATGTCCTTCACTTCTTCGTAGGCAATGGAAGACAAAAGGCACACAGCACGCGGAGAAGTTTGCACAGACGCAAAGCTGATATGCGCACATCCGGGGATTACAGGGAAGGCGGCAAATGGTGTATGATAGAGATTGAAATGTGAGCAGCGGCAAAGAGCGGCGGAGGCGATGAAGAGCAGAACAGAGGGAGAAAGAGAGGGGTGGGATAGACATCTGCATCAGTGAAGGCGCTTCCCCTCATGAATGCATTTATCCCTTTATAGGTGTAAACAGCGGATGTGGTTGGCGCTGCCTTCGCTTGTGAAATCGCAACCTGACGGCTGCGCCTCCCACTGAGCAGCCCGTAGCACAACTTCTCTTTGGGTGAGCGCACTGCCTTTTCGCCGCTCTGCTCGGTGGAGGGAATCACCTTGCGTAGCCTGCTGCTACGCTGTGATACTTCTTTGCTTCTCCACGTCTGTCCGTGTCGCACATACATGATTTTCTTTTTATTATTACTTTTTGGTTGCCTTCAGTAAAGCACCGCGTGGTAAATGGCTGTGGTGTATGTTACGAGACGAACGAAGGACAGCTGTGATGCATGCGTAGTTGGTCTCCCAATCTCTTCAGCACAGAAGACCAGTGAATTCCGCCATTGCTTACCAGAAGAGAAACCCACCAAAAACAAAAAAAAAGAAAAACGTGAAAAAACGAAGCTAAATAAAGAAATTTATTTAAAGGCGAGTCGATCGCTAACAAACATTAAGCGCACCTGCTCACTCTCTGCTCGTTACATACTGCCAGGGGTGGGGTGAGGTGGAAGAAGAATAGAGAGAGGAGATGCACCTCCATACTCTGCCCTTTTCACGCACACTAAGAGCTTTGAAGGGCATCTACTACCCCCCCCTCCCCCTTCTGATGACGGTGCGAAGCGAAACACGCAACGATGTCCCCTTCTTTCCTCAGACGTCAGCCACTGGTCGAGGAGAGGCCCCGGCAAGAGTTGCAACGATCTCAAGAGCACATATGCTATACGTGCCACTGAGAGGCCAGCATTGGTAGCCGCATGGCCTACAGTGCAGGAAGTAGAGCACGCATAGGATTTGCTTCCTGCTTTAGCACGTAGTCGATTCAAAGAAAGAAAAACAGAACAACAACAACTAATAATAATAATATAGGATGAACGAACACTTCTGGCAATGGCTTCGTTTGAATTATTATTTTATTTTTGTGCTGGCGAGCCTACGGGTACAGAGACAATTTGGAGATCGCGTAGAAGCGAAGGAGAGGGACAAAGCCGCAACGACCCCGGAGGGCACAAAACAAAGAAAAAAAGGAAAAAGAAGAGGTAGCGCTGCATCAGGCCTTCACCCTCCCCTCCTCCTCCTTCCGGGGGGGATGTCGCCACAAGTCACGCCAGAGGCGTTAAAGTCCACATCTAAAGACAACAAAATCATAAACACAAAACAAATCATATATACATACATATATAGATATATAGATATATATAGGTATATATGTATATTGGTGCCGTCTTCTAAAGTGATACGGAGATTTAAAAAGAAAAAAGAGAGATGGAGGGAGGAGCGGCGGACACCCGAATCGCGCAGCGCACATCAGAGGAAAGAGATGGGAGCATCACCCCCCCCCCCACACACACACACAAAGGAAATCTCATATACATACATACATACATACATACATGCATGCATACGTATGTATGTATAAAGAAAGCAACAACTGGAAGCCACGTCAATAGAACAACAACAACAAAAGAGGAGCAATAAGAGAACGCTGCAGAAGAAGCTGAAACGATCGAAGTGGTCGCAACAACGTGGTGGGAAGTGGCGTCAAAGCGGAGGGAAAAACAAATACAGAAAACAAACAAAATTGAAAACGATAGTGCTTTAGGGTAGTGTTATATAGGAATGCATTTTTTGTTGTTTTTGGGGAGGCCTCCTACACATTCGGCATTGTTCAGCAGCTTGCCAACGACAGGGTACGACAAGTGGGGCCTCACCTACGTCGTATGTCGTAACGAGCATCGCCACCAATACATACATATATATATAGATAGATAGATATAGATATAGATATAGATATACTAACATAATGTGAACCATTTCTTAAATAGATTTAAAAGGTAAAAAGAAGGAAAAAATATATAGAGAGAGACTTAGGTACGGGCACCAAAACAAAACAAAACGAAGCGAACAAAGGGAATTATAATGCAGTCACAATGACAAAAAAAGAAAAAAAAAGGAGAAGAAAAAAAAAAATTCAGCACACGCCATCGTAGCGTAGGTGTACTCAACGAATAATAAAAGGTGACGGTTGCCATCACATAAACCGTAACAGAGAAGGTGCAGTGGGAAAAAACGCGCGAGAGAAACCTTTGGGGCCATGAGTGCCTTCTTTATTTCATTCCAAGTTTACGCAACGCACACAGCTGTGAAGTGGATAAGAACAAAAAGGCGCTGCTGGAGAGCACAGCGAAAGCAAAACCTGGAAAGAATGAAAGATAGAGTAAAAGAAAGCTGTTCGCCTTCGTGGAGGAAAGCAGCCGACCAAAGCAAGGGGTGCACACACACCAAATACAATAATGATAACGTTAATGATAATGTTAATGATAATGTTAATGATAATGATAAAAACCCGTATAAAAACAAAGAATACGGTAAAGATAAATAAATAAAAAATAAGTTAAATATATATAGAGAGAGACGCTGAAATCCCGTGCCATTCTGAGCTCACAGAGACGGGCAGGAGCCTGCAGCGGGGAGGGGGGCACCGACACAAGAGCGATATGCGTAGGCGCGTCCTCCTTTTCGTTCACTCTTCACACACTCTTTCTTTGTATCTTTTAGACGCTCACACACATCGACAGCGACCACCAAGCAAGAGAATGTGGCAATGCGCGCACCCCCCAAGGAAACAAAGATAAGGAGGAACGAAGACACAACAGACTGTCAGCAACCTGCCCGACGTTGCAGCAACGTAAGAAGCAAAGACGGAGGCGAAGTGCACAACGCCAGCAAGAAAGAGAAATGAGGAGGGAAGCGCTCCCCCGCCTTCTTTTTGTTTGTCGTTCTTCCTTTGCTTCTCAGTGAAGTAAGACGCTGCCTGATCGATTCAACTGTTGCAGCCTCTCATTGGCGGCGTCATACCAGGTGGCGTTGGGCACCATCAGATCGACCAGAGCCGGGCACCCTGCGAGCCATCCAAAATCTCTTGAAAGCTGCACGCAATTGCGCAGCAACACGCAGTTCAGCTCTGGCAGGTGGCGCAGCACGGAGACGTCCGTCATTAAAATGCAGTGAGAGAGGTCCACGTACATAAGCGCGACGCAGTTTGAGATGTCGCTGATATCCTGCAGCTGCTGCGCGCCAGCCAGCTCCAGCACTCGCAGCTGTCTGCATCCGCTGAGTCCGGCCAGGGAACTTAGTTGAAGGCACTGTGTCGCGCGTACTTCCGTGAGCCGCGGCGACGTCCTAAGCCACTCAAAGCTTTGCATGTGTCGGTTGCCTGTGATGCACACCTTCTCCAGGGATGGCAGCGGCGGCAGATCGGCGAAGTCTTCCACATCCATACAGGTGAAAAGCGTGAGGTCACGTAGCGTTCTCGAAGCGTGCGTGACGAGCTGCCTCAGCTGTGTCATTACCGGGATGGACAAACTGAGGGACTGCACGTGGTCCAAGCCAACACCGATCGTCGTGGCCTCTTCTGGTGAATGAAGCGGATTAGACGCGAGGTGGTACAACGTTAACGAACACAACGGGCCAGAAAGCCGCGGCAGCCACGCGATGCTGCGCAGCAGCGCACAGCTCTTAATATGCAAAGCCTGCAGCTGCGGAAAATCGCAGAAGAAGCTGAAGCGAGTGAAGTTGTCACAGCTCTCCAGCGTCACCTCACGTAGCCCCACGGCAGGGCGGAGGGCATCAAGGTTACCGTAGCGGCACCCGCTGAGTGTGAGGCGCTGCAGGTGTGGGCATTGCCTCAGCCAGTTCGGGAGTCTGCGGCGGATGGAGGCGGAGATGTGCAGCTCCTCCAGCACCGGTGTGATGCCCGGTGAGAGCTGAGGAGCTCGCTTGTTTCGACGACGACGAGCCGCATGACCACTGCTGCTGGCGCTACCCCTCGTTGCTATTCCTGCCGTTGTCGTTGAAGCTGCGGTTCGCCGGGTTTTGGCTGGCGACGGTGGACGAGGAGCCGGTGGTAAGAGTGGGGGGAGCCTACCGAACGCCGCCCCGGGACTTGGCGTAGAGTATGACAAGTAGCTCGTGTGGGTTTCCTCCTCCTCCAACTCCTCATCGTCGAACATCATCATCCCCTGCGGGTCGTGGAAGACCGCCGTCGAGCGCCGGCACAAGTGAAGAACACGCAGAGAGGCGTGAAAGCGATGGAGCAGCGTGACGGCGGAGAGAGAAACAGTGGACACACGAACCGCACGAAGAGGGGAGTTCAAGGAAGTGAGGAAACCGTTCGCTTCGACCTGAGACCAGCGCAAGCACGACCGCACATCCACCTCCACAATCAGACGCGAGACAGATGGTGACAGCTGCACCGTCCGCAGTTCCACCATGCGTTGTATGTGCAAAGCAAAAGGGGCGTTCGGCACACGCAGGCGTTGCACCCCCGCCGCCGACCCCGTCGCCACAGCCGAAGGTGCGGATCCGCCTACATCTGCGCTTGAGTATAAGCACAGCTTCTCTGCGTGCATCTCCTTCAGGCGTAAGCAGCACATCAGTCGCGCGGCACCTGTCGTGACCGTTGCATCGTGCAGGCAGCGGTCAACCCACCACATCCCAGCCTCTGCAGCTGCCTGCACCCTGCCGCGACGCGCCAAACCACGCAGCGTCACCACAAGCACCTCCTCTGTATTCACGGCAATGAACAGACACACATCCTTCGCTCGCGCCTGCTCCGCACGCATGTGATGCACCGTGAAGGCAAAATCACTGCTTTGGGCGACGACATCGCGACGCTCAGCGGCACTGCGCAAGCCAGGGCTAGCCGCCAGCGCTGCGTACGGCAGCTGCGTTGAAAACGCTGCAATGACCTCAAAGGCGTGGCGCATGGGAACGAAACGAGGAAAGAAACACAATATTACTCAAAATAAATGAGTAAATAATAATAATAAAGCAATTATCTGCCTATCTCTATCTATCTATCTAGATAGAGATATAGATGTAGAAACAACAACAACAACAATAAAAGAAAAACAAAAAAGAGGGACTATCTGCCGTTGATTAAAGCGCAAGCGGAACCACAACTGGAGTACCGGAGACACATACATACACACGCATACATAGATAAATAGATAATAAGATACCAGGCGAAGAGAACAACAAGAAATGTCACTCTGTATAAATCTAGCGACGACGATTACAACTCGTGAAACAATTACAGAAAACCAAAGACCCAAACCCCAAAAATAAAATTAAGAGGAAAGTGAGCAAATCGCAAAAAGAAAAAAAACACTTGCGGTTGGAGTGTTTCCCCTTCGTTTGCGTGTATGGATGTGTATTCCGGCAAAAGGAAAAAAAAAGAAAAGAGAGATTGTTGACTTGTATAATTGGAAAACGCGATCGCGGCAAATGGCGAAGCAAAACAAAAACAAAAAGAGTGGAAAACAAAAAAAGAAAGAAAAGTGCAGATCAACGCCACAGTGATAACAAGGCGTGCTGAGCCGGGTGCCAACCCGCTCACTTACTAAGGGAGGCGAGAAGTCTTGGCCTTAAGCTAAAATCAATGACAAAGAAAGAGAGGTGGGTAAAGATAAAAGACAGAAGGAGAAGGAAAAATGATTTAAAAATTCAGTACGTTTGTGTGGTTCTTCTTTAAAAGGGGAAAAAGAGAGACTTGAGCTTAGCTCTAAACGCACGTCTTCAAATGGAAACTCCGCAGAGGATCGCAATGAGCTTCGAAAATAAAAGCAAAAACAAGAGTCAAGTAAGAATGAAGCAAGAAAAGAAAAGGGGCTTTAAAGTAAAAGAAAGGTATTTGAATGAAGACGAAGAAGAGAAAAGGTGTTAATACACAATGTTTGCCAAGGTTTTCTGCGCCTTTTCCTCTTCCCTCCCTCTTTCGACTTGTTCTTTATTTTTTGTTGAGAGCGTCTCGTCAGAAAACCGAAGATAAAAGAAGAAAAAAAGAAAGAAGTGCAGCAACCGCTTCTTTCGCTTCTGTAAGTTGCAGGTGCGGAGATGGCAAGTGAAGGAAGCCAAAGGCTACTTTAGTTATATTCTTGATTTAAGAAATCAATATTGGTTGGTGTACGAAGTCGAAACTTACGCATCTCGCGCAAAAAAAGAATAATAATAATAAAAGAGCCTTTTGTTTTTGGTGTGTTTGGAACGGTGTGTTATTGGCCCTGGGCGTCAGACGCACCGACAGATGACCTCACAGCACCTCCACACCCAAGCGAGCTGGCCAATGCCTCGGCTCTCACAGTCGGTAGAACAGGCTATGTTACACTGCTAGACTCCTTACCGTAGAAGGTACAAAAAGAAGCTTAAGAAGAAAACCGAAAAATGAAAATAATAATAATAATAATAATAATGATAAAATCGTTTTGAGTACCAAAGGAAAAATAAAGAGGTACAGTTACACACACAAGTACACAGGGCGTACTTACGTACAAGTCTCAAGGTCAACCTTTCAAAGAGGCGTCAGAAGCCTGCTGAACAATCTTTAAAAAAAGAAGGAGGAAACCATGAATTACAATGCGAGGTGTTGCCTCCGGGGCTTTTGTGTGTCCAACTCCTCTATGATACTACCGCAGCATACGCGGTATTCACTGTGAACGGGAGAGACGGCAGCAAAAGGCAGCGGCAAGTCAATAGCGCTGCCGTGTACCGAGAACGACACGATCAACGGTGACAGCACTCCGTGAGCAGAGAGAAAAACAGAAGTTAGCGGCTTTCTGCGTGCTGAATCACCGTCGACTACACAGTAGCCAATCAAGCAAATAAACGCTTGATAGGAAAGAGGTACACAAAAGGAAAAAAAAATAAAGCGAAGGATCTTCAACAGCTGAGCTGAGAGAAGAGATGTGGTGAGTTTGGAACGACTGAACTGCACAGGAACCCTTTTACAAGAAGCAATGATTTTTTGTTTGTTTGTTTGTTGTTCCTCTTGGCGCTGTCGTGGATCAGTGATCCGCAGGGGAGAAAAAAACACAAAAAAACACACAGGCCAGTTTGGCGAAAAGTAAAAGCACCGCCACCACAAATACAACAACAAAGGTGGGTGAGAGAGGGGGAGGAGGAAATGGGGGCAATCAAAACATCAACGACAGAGCGGAACAGACGCCTAACAATGGAGGAAAATACCATACATATATATATATGTATATATATATGTATTCTGTTTGCCAGTGCTAGCAAGCAAAGCAGGAAAGAAACAAAACAACAATTTACGTGAGCTGAAGCTGCTTCTTGTGCTTGAGCTCCAAATTTGATGGTCGGGATTAAACAGCAGCGACCGAGAGAAAATATAAAAAAAAAGATAGACACGCGCACAAGAGCGCAAATCAAACCAAAGGAAGGAGAAAATATTGTAAGATGACGAAGGGTGTTCACGCTACATATAAACATCAGAAAAAGGAGAAGAACAGGGGATCAGTTAAGGGCTTGTCGGTCTTCTGTCTTATTGAGCCGTAATGAGGAAACGAACCGAGGATGACTGAAGAAAAGGAAAAAAAAGTAGTCGGGAGTACAACAAGGAAAATGGGTTGCAGCAGATGCGCTGACAAACTGGAAGAAAAAAAGGGGGAAACGAAAAATAAGAAAGGGATTCGTGCACCACAAGAACAGTTGAGCACGTGCCCCCCACTTCTGGAGTTTCCGCTTCTCTTGCCCTTCGTTTTCTTTTTTTTTTTTTTTATAAGGATGCTAACTATCAACTGGGGATCTGCGTAAATCCGTGTGAAGGCAATGAAAACTTGGCGAGGTTTACGCTGCAAGGGCTGTTAAGAAACCTTCACAAGAGCAACGGCGAAAAGAAAAAAGACAAGAAAGGACACCAAAGTGAAAAAATACAGCAATGTGCGATAGCTTTCTCGTTTTGGGTGAAAAAAAAAAATAGTGATGACAAACCAAGTTGCTTTTCTTTTAATAGTTGCTCAAAAGGATGCGGAGTACTTCTGTCTAGTCCAAATGCAATCGCAACAACAACATCAAGCAGGCACACGCACACACGCGGAGAAAGGGCGTACGCAGCCCACTCACAAATGTCGTACAATGAAAAGAAGAAAAAAAAATACGTCCGTTGAGGTGCAGCCTTCTTATTGCCGTTGGGGCGTGAAAACTTGGCGTCTCTCAGCGACTGGAAACAAAAAACGAAAGCTGTGATGCTGCCCTGGCGGATCTCTCTTCTGTTTTTTTCTTTCTTTTTAACGTTGTCCTCTGACAGTTGAGACGGTCAACTACATTTAACTATATCAGCGCGCTCCCACCTTTGATTCCTTTCGCTTCCTTTTCGATGAATGGAGAACAACGAATACGAGTGCACCGCAGCTTTGAGTGTACACAGGCAACTCGACTGCTTACTTGTCGAGCAGCTGCGAGGAAAAAAAAATGCGTTGTGCCGTACACCCCGTACGCTGACCCACTGAACGTTCAAAAGAAAAAGAAAAATCACGCACACACACACAAAGGGGGTGGCGGTGTGTGAATGGGAGGTACCGTGAGCGATGCGGTGGAAAAAACAAAAAGAAAGAAAAACGCTGAATGCATCAACTGTCGAACAACAACAAAAAGAAAAGAAGCACACCCCTACGCCAATATATGTACTATACAATAATGGATGACAGTAGTAAATACGGACGAATTCTCGCCTCTATGATTAATGAAAATGATAAACGTGGTAGCCAATGAAACAATTTCCATCACCCGACGCAAGTTGGGGCAGAAAAGAGGCGTTAGCGGCGGGTAGAGCAAAGGTAAGACACGCACTGGATAGCACTTATAGCACTTAAGGGGGATTAAGTGGCGAGGAAAGGGGAGAGCAAAGCCCAAGAGCCAAAGATACAGTTACTCAGAACAGCTGATACAGAGAGACTTAAAATGGGGAACAGGAACAGAACAAGGCAAACAAACAACAGCGACAAAAAAGAAAAGAAGAAAAGAGCTTGTATATCAAATACTCAAACTAGATAAAGGAATTGGAACGGTTACGTAAAAGATTTCATAAGTTATGGGGATTCAAAAAAAAAGTGTATCAGGACACAAACACACCTACACACTCAGACACACACACACGCACGGCAGCACGTATCGCAGTCTACCAAAAAGAAAACCAATGAAAACAAAAGCAAGAAAGACAAAGAGAACAGAAAGCAAAGGGTCGCAGGAAAGGAAAGAGAAACAAAGGGCAAATACATATAGATATAGATATTAAAATGCGGAAGACACGAAGTGTCAGCGATCGATAGCGGCTAAATCTCGATGACACGCGTCAGGAAAAGTCGCTTAAAAAAGAAGAAAAAAATCAGAGCAGCTGAGGACTTTTCTTAGGTGTGGCGTATGTATAGATGGACACAGCAACCTACACACGTTCCAACCGAGAGTGTATAACGACAAAAAAGAAAAGAAACAAAAAATGGTGAAGGGAGGAGGGGGAGAGACTGTCCAACGTCCCAGAGGGAACGCAGGGATAGAAGCCTTCTTTGCGCTGCTGTGGAGGCAAGTCTGTGACCTCTCGTATGAACGCAAAAAGCTGCCCAGCAAACAGTCAAACAATCAAAGTGAACGAGATATAAATCGATGCAGAGCTGCAAGCCCGTCGTGATGGCCAAAATAAAAGCTAAGGGGGGGGGTTGTTCGTCGCTGTGGATAAAGCAGCCCTTCTGCCTTTCGTTTTAAAGGAAAGACGGGATTTCGAAGAAACCGAAAAAAATTATCCTTTCGTTTTTTCTTTCTTTCTTTTGCTTCCTTTTCTTTTTCTTTGGACTAATCGGTGGATGAAGGCAAATACGGACAAGACGAAACGAAAGAAAGTTACGGAAAGAAAGAAAAAAAAAAATTGGGGGGAATAGACGGCGAGAAGCGCGCAAGCTTAGCCCCCCCCGCAAAAAAAAAAAAGGAACAAGTACAGAGTGAAAACTCTGTGCCGTGTACGTCACTCAGTGATGACACGGAGTGAAAAGAAAAGGGGGAAAAAAAAATCACAGGATCCACAGGATGTGTGAACGGCTGTCCGCGAGGTGAGACCAGGCGCAGCACGAAGCCACGAGCCTCCTCTCCTTCTCTTTATTCTCCTTTTAATACAGCACCTTCCAGGAAGGCAAAAGAACAGAAATGAAATGAAATAATAAAAAAAGAATAGAGGATTTAACGGAAGCACCAGCAGATGGTGAACGAAACTTTGATAAAGGGGATGTGAAACACGGAATCCCTTCTGCTGTCACTATGCGAGTCACGGGTCTAATGAAAACTCTCGCGGAGAGGTTCTGCAGCTCAATTGAAGCAGACAAAGGAAGACAAGAAACGGAAGGAGAACGGCGAGGGGCGTAAGCATCATGTTAAAGAGTGTTTGCAGAAGTGGAGATGTAGAGAGTAAAACGTGTGAAGGCGAATAGGGGGTGGGGGGTGGAGGAGGAGGACGGTGAGAGCGAGAACGAAAATAGAGACGCTGTGGACGCAACCGTTATGTCATGAAGGCACAGGCGGTTTGGAAGTAACAAAAATACGAGCAAAAAAAGGAAAGAACTAGCAAAATCGGACTTATGCCGAGTCAACAACTTTTGGAGCTGTTTGAGCCCTTCGATTGAATTTAAAGATGATTTTGTCTTTTTGTTTTGGTGTAAGCGTTAGTGCGGGTGAACAACAGCCACCAAGCCCTCCTCTAAATCTTCTCTGCTTACCACATGGTCTGCGGCGTTTCACATCGCCCTCATCCTCGACTACATGCCGTCAAAACACGCATGAAGCGGCGCCAACAACTACACCCAACACCGGGAAAGCACCACCTATCTCGTAAAAAAAAAAAGCGCCGTGGTGCTCGCCCGCTCACCGTCCTGGACGCTGTGTTCACGGCTTGGCCGATGGCGCCTTCGGAATTACCGGCTTTGGCTTCTTCATTCTTCTGCTGATCCACGAAAATGGGGCGTACAGCGCAGGTGCCGTGGCGGTACAAAACCGGATCTGCAAGGGTAACAGCGGATAGGTGCAGGCATTTGCAGCGAGGTAGTTCAGTAGCAACCGCGGCGTCAGCTGAAGCCCGTAGACGGTGGGGCCCGCGTTTAAGTAACGATCTGCAGGGGAGTGAAGGGCAGCCAGCCAGCTGCCGGCATCACCAATGCTGAGAGAGCGTGTGTGCAAAAGGTAGGCGAGACAGAGGGTCATGGACTCGCCCAACACGTAGAGGTAGACGGTGAAGAAGAAGCCGCGCTCCATCACGAGGCGGTTAAAGCGGCCACGCATGGGCGGCCTCGAAGCACCCGCAGAGAGTGTCGCTGCGGTGTTCCCCGGCACGCCAACGCCAGCAGACGGCGCGTTCTTCGCTGCGCCCGAGCCTCTCGCGAATGATTTGCTCGTTGGTCTGCTGTAGTCTCGTGTGGGGGACGGAGCGCGGCCGCCGCGTGCGTGCGGGCTAGCCGACGCTGCGGGGTGCCTCTTCGCTGCGGTTGCGGTGTTGGTCGTCGCTGCGGCAGATCGACGGCGCAGCCGCTCTGCCTGACGGGTCGACATGCAACGGCAATCGATGGCAACTCTCCAGGTACACAAGGGTGCCACCGCAGATGTCCTGAGGCAGCACGACACTTGCTGACGCCACATCATAGAGCTACACCGTCATGCAGCAACAGATCTTGGTCTGAGAGCGACGAGTAGGAGGAGTAGAATCCTACCTCGTGCGAGGCGCATGTAGCAATTTGTGTCCACGATCAAAGAAATGAGGAAGACGGACGGTGGATCTACTTTAAGAGCAGCGCCTCTAGCAGGCATGAAGAAGCACGTAGACAGAGCTGTGTAGGAGTACCCAGATCTAATGCGCTGCTTGCAAGCAATCTCTCCCAGCAGACGGCACTCAGCAAGCCGCCTACACATAAAAATGTGGGCAGAGCAGTGGAGGCAGCTGTTGACGCCGCGCGGGTCACTCGTTGCTCTGTTCAATGTCAACAAGGACACCCTCTGCATCCACCTCTACCATTCTTTTCTGCTTCTGGTAAATGCGCTGGCTGCGTGAAGCGCTGGCAACTTCCAATAGTCTATCGTTTCAAGGTTTCCTCTCCTCCCCAACGCGAACATCCTTCCCCTCGGGGTCTGTGCCGTCAGAAGACCGCCTCACGTCCGACAGCGCCACGACGTCCTAAGCAAAGCTGTCCTCCGTGAACGGCTCCCCTTCCGAGATATCGGGCGACGACGTATTCCAGCATTCCTCCAACTCCGCCAAGCTCGGGCCCTCCTCCAGCTCGCCGTAGAGCACACCGCGAATCCCGTTTAGCACTGGCCGCAGCACCGCCAACCGCGGCAACGTATCCGGGAAGTAAACCATCCTCTCTGCCCGATTCTCCACCGACGAGGACAGGTAGAAGATCGGCTGATAGCGGAAAAACGCATCGTGGATCACCAGCGAACGCAACATCTGCAGATCGACGAAAACCTTGTACCGCAGCGTGTTGAAGATGCCGTAGGAGGTGAACTGCAGACCGACGCCTCGCATCACAAACACCTCCTCCACATAGACCCGCGTGAAGGCGCTGCCAAGCCGCTTCGCAAGCAGCACCACCGAAAAGAAGAACAGCGCGAGTGTCACACTGGTGTCCAGCGCCGCCGCCGCGCGAGTCGCCTGGGTGTAGGAAGCGGAGGCTGTGGAGGTGGACGTGGGCACCAGCGCGCCGTCGTCCGACTTGCATGTCGCGACTGCATTCGAGTTGAACCTCTCACTGGCCGATAGCGCCCCTCCCTCCAGCCCGTCTAATCCGTGTGTGCCCACTCGCGTACCAGCACGACCACCCACCAGGTGCGCCAGCAACGACACAATCCACGACGCCGAGGCAGCAGAGGCACCAAGGTGTGACGGCCCGCCACCACCGCCGCTGCTCCCGCTACTTTTTATCTGTCGAGACGCCTGCATGCGGGAGACGAGCACCAAAACACACGACACTGCAATCGCCAAGAGCAGCATATCCGCTGCCCCGAAGAGGCGCCGCAGCACCACACTCCAGGGAGCGGGGCTGTGACCGCTGCCAGAGACGCAGCTGTAGTTGCTGTTGCTGCCGCTAAGGCCTGTGGTTGACGAAGTGGAGGTGATTGTGGTGCTTGATGTAGAAGATCCGTTGTTACTTGTAAACAACGGTGCGGCTGCAGATCCGGATGCGCCGATTCCCGATGAGCCGGACGATGCGAACGGGGCTACGCTGCCAGCTGCTGCGCCGTTGCTGCTACTACCACCATCGTAGGATGTGCTGCCCCCTTCCTGTCGGCACACGCGATAGGCACGCATCGCCTTGCTGTAGTCTACCTGCTCCAGCCGCACCACTGCGCCGGTGTTTGTCACATGGTGGTCCACCAGCACTGTTGTTTTAGGGGGGAAGGAGGTTGTGGCTCCCGCCACCCCGCCACTGCGGTAAACGTTCAAGCCAGGCGAGAAGGACTCTACACCGCCCATGAGCGAAGTGGAGGGCTGTGCCGTGGAGGGTGAGGCGACACGGAAAAGACTGGGCTGTTGCACGCCGGAGTGGTTGGTGGCTGCACTTCCATCTAAGGGCGCGTCATTGCCGGCGGTGGTGGTGGTCGCTTTGCCTGGGTAGACCAGCGGGTCGGGTACAACTTTGGAGCGGCGTGACTGCATGACGGCGCCTCCACGCATAAAAGTGAAAAGCAAAGCGAATCGGCCAACCAGCAAAAGCCACAAAAATTACTTTTTTTGGTCAGGGATGGATATCAACGGGGTACACACGGAGGACTGGACGTACCACCAACTGCACACGGCAGTGCCGAAAAAAAAAGGGGGGGAGAGCCACAATCAAGAGGGGGGTGGGGTGGGGAGATGAATTCAGACACAGCAACAACGATCGTGCCACCACTTTGAGTAGGATGATGCCAACGGCGAATACTCGGAGGAGGCAGAGAAGCAGCAGTACCTTTTTCGCTCTCTCTCCCTTCATTATAATGATTCAGATGGAGGTCCCCTATTCAGCCTGTATTGCAAGCAGTGAAAGCGCTGAAAGGGGCGATCTCAGCAGCACGCATGTTGGTGCTACACCGTATAAAGAAATGGGAGGGGGGGGGAAACAACACCAGGAGCAGGCGAGAAGCATGAAGTCATCGCTTCGCCAGCATCGGCCCTCTTCATCCCCTTCGTTTACTTCACCACACAAAGACAGGCTGACGACAGGCGCACTTTTTCGGAAGGTGCCCATCAGCCCACACTTTCGTGGAACGGCGTGTGCACAAAATTATATAAGCGCGCCGCCCCCTCCTCGCCCATCACCGTCTCTAGCGAAGCCTGCGAGATGGTGGCGAGGCCTATCAGGGAGCCGCACAGCTGCATCACGCGAGGCGCGTTTTGGTGGTCAATGCCAGGAAATCTCGAAAGAACGCGTGCGGCGTAGTGCGCAGCCTCCCGCTCCGCCGCAGAGGCGGCCGGCCCACTCGTCTCCCCCGCACCGCCGGGGTCCATCGAGCTGCCAGTCAGTGACGGATCGCTCGGGTCGGCGTTGGCTGTCGCTACAGACTTCTTCAGCGTCACCAGCATGCCCGCCGCGTGGGCCGGACTGCGGGCCCACATAAAGCTCACACGCGGATAGTTCGCCATGAGCTTGGCGGTACGGCCGTAGATGCGGTACTGCAGCAGTCGAAACGGAGTTCCGCGGTTAAACTCAATTAAGCACAGCGGGTGAGTGTACTTGCGGGACAGCGCGGCCAGCTGATGTTGGATGCGGCCTGACATGACGGACTGGAAGTAGTCCTGCACGCTCTTCCGCTCCACCGCGTACTCGGGGGAAAGTACGTAGTCGGCGGTGGTTAGGGTGAGGGGGACAAGGTCAACCCCGCGTTTGAACAAGTCGTAAGGCAGCGTCGAACGAAACTCACGTTCATCAAAGATCACACAGGGCGGGGGGGCGCGTGCCGCGGTGGAGGTGCCGGCGTCAGTAAAAAATCGGCCATTTAGCCGCGCCACAGCGCTGCCGCTGCGGGCAATGCCGCGCCGCCGTGACACCTGCAGGCCGCTTTCCAAAGCCTCCTCCGTCTGCTGCAGTGAGGATTGATCCACGAGCAACGTTCCTGTGAGCGTTGCTTTCGTGTGAGCCAAGCCTTCGAACGCCTCCTGCTCCGCCTGCACGGTCTTCTTAAAATCCACCTCTGCAAGGCTGGTCGTGATGAGCTGCACCTTTAGTCGGCGTAGGCACACCGCGGGCAGTTCATCTTGCGCCATCTCGAGTTGCCGCAGGATGGAGAGCTGATGACGAGACAAAATCACTCGCTCAATCGCCAGGCGAGCCCCTGCGGCAGGTGCGCCGTCCTTAGCACTGTCAGCATTCGGCACCCTATACAGTAACTCCGCAGACGTGGACGGCACGCTGAGGGCCAGTGCCTCGTGGGAGCCATCCAGGAGCATCGTCAGCTCCGTGGCGGAGAGCTGGGAGCCGTCGAGTATCAGCACGCGTGGAACGCCTTCTGCGGCAGCACTACGCATCTCCACAGAGTTCCCCTCGGTCTCCTCAAGACGTGGCTGCAGCGTGACAGCACCGGCACGCACGCGCTCCACCGAAAGCGTCAATGGCATTGTAGACAGTGTTGACGAAGATGCTGCACTGACGCCTAAAGCAAGACAATCCGCGTCGCTTCCTTCATAATCGAAGCTGCCCTTCACGCTGTCCCTCGCAGGCTTCGTTGGCGCAGCGGCAGCACTAGCACTTTGTGTGGGCAGAGGCGGCATCTGTGAGAGCAAGGCCTGGTGGAAGACACTTGCCCCACCGCCACCTTCGCCATACAATGCGGAAGGGTCGGGCTGCGTGGCGGGTGCTGCGCCGCTGCCCCGCCCATCTCGCTGCTGAAGAAACTTACGATGCCATCCTGCCAGCCCTCCTTTTCCGCCTTCACCGTCTGCCTCCGCTGCTGGCCCAGCCGCGTCGCCGTCACATCTCTCGTCTTCGCTATACGCGTCGTCGGGGTTGTCCGCCTCGAAGAGGCATGCCGTCAGCTGCGGCTCCATCGCTGCCACTTCGCCCTCTCCAGTTCTTCCTTCTGCTTCCCCTTCTTCCTCTGGTGCGGTGCGAGCTGTGGTGGTGAACTCCTGTAGCGCCACACCGTACTTGGCCTGATAGAGGTGCATAAAACGGCGGAGCTGCAGCCGCTGATAGGTGTCGCGGTCGTGCGTCAGACGCTCCGTGTACCGCACCACGGCGCCTGCCTCAAGGGTCAGGAGCAGCAGCGTGGGAAGTGGGGAAGAAGATGCTCTGTGCGATACTTTTGAATGGATCAGCGGAGAATCAGGCGGCTTGGCTTCCGCCGCATCCGCTGCAGTGACTACGGCAGAAGCACCGTCCCGCTTGCGTGCTGCATGCCGACGCAACATGGTGCGGCACCAGCTCATTACAAGTCGCACCACCACCTCCACATCAGCCTCCTGCTCCTCTGTGTTCGGCAACAGTTGCGGTACTTGCGTAGTGGATGCAGCTGCGGCAGAAGCACCCGCACCCTTCTCGGACGACTCCACCAGGCGTACTTCACAGTCTTCGTCCTCATCGCTACTGTCCACCACCACCACCACGGCATCAGAAGCCGCTGTGGGCACGTTAGAAAACTCCGCACGCGTGGACGGTCGTGGTGGCTGGGCCCCCGTACCACTACTGGTGCCCTTCATACACTTGGTGCTGGTGCTGGTGTACACCACAGTACCAATGCGGTGGGTTGCGACAGTGACGACATCGTTGAAGTGCGATGACAGGGTCCAGAGGGCGGCAGGAGGCCGTGCCCCCACACCGAAGACATCGCGCTGTGGCAAGCGTTTTTCCAAAACGGATTCGAGGTGCAGCAGAAAGCTAAAGGCCGTGCCCCGGGCCGCACGACGCAAGCGGCGCACATCAATGAGACTTTCTGACAGCAAACGAAAGGGCCACTGCGAGTCGTGGCGTCGCACGACGGCGCGCAGGTCGCTGTCGAGGTCGGAGAAGTCAACTGCAAGCGCTGCGGCCTCGCTGATGCCGTTAAACCAAATTCCCTTCTCATCCCTCACCACGCGCCAGCCGTGGCGGACGTAGGATGACGTTGCGGCTGCCGTAGCACTCGTGCCTGCAGAGGTGGAAGCGCCACCACCGCTACTATCGTGGCTGCTGAGACGCGGGTAGGCGCCGTAGTCCAGGTGTTCATTCAGCGTGGTCGCCGTGAAGCGCGCGCGGGGGAGAAAGCGCAGCGCGCCAGCATCTTCATCTGCCTCCGCGGCGGCAGCAGCACGACGAGCCGCAGGAGACCAACCGGGTCCGCTGGCGTTTTGCCCAACGCTGGCATTAAACCCGCGGAGCTCGCCCTGCTGCTGCTGTTGCTGGCGCAGGTGATGCTGCTGCTGCTGCTGCTGCTCCAACCGCTGCAGCTCCTGCAGCGTCTCTCGTACGATGTTCGCCAGCAAGCCGTCCAAGGCGAGCAAGCTCGGCGAGACCGGGGCAATGATTCGGTCCACCTCCAGCGGCCGCCCACGCGGATTGTCGCGGCGGCTCAGCTCCTCGAAATGCCGCACAATGTCGAGCCGAAACCGGGGGAAGAGTTGAACATCCCCCACGTGCAACTGCTGGACAAAGCGGCCCGCCCCCATGTGGTGGCGCTGCACGAGGCCCCGCATTAGCATTGGGTCATCTGACAGCACCACAACGGGCGGCGGGGCATGTCGCTCCGTATTGGTCAAGCCTGCGCTGTTGACCTTGCTGCTCCGCAACAGCAGCTCGACGCAGAAAGCGCTTTGGGGGGCCAGTGCATCCTGCACCCGCGCTCGCACCCCACCGAGAAGCGAGTGTGGCAACACCATGATGGCCATCCCCACGAGCTCCACGGCGAGACGGCGGTGGAGGAGATCTGCGCAGAGGGAACGGCTGGTCAGCAGTACGACGGCGCCGCGCTGGAAAACGGCACAGCGCTCCTTCGTTCTGGTGCCCTCATCGATGGCGACGACGGAAATCGAAGAACCGGATTGCGTCCTGCACGAGGAAGCCGCTTGTATCACTGAAGCATTGTCATCCTTCAGCATATCAGTATTGGGCCCTCTCTCCCTCTCCCTCCTCATCAAATGCCGCTCGATGGCCTTTGACAGCCGCGTCACGCTGCCCGATGGCAAATTCTCCGGCACAACGACGCAGTACACCCTCCGTGGACGTTGGCGCATGCGCCGATGCAGCAACTCCGCCACGACGCCCTCCACATCAAAGCCGACACTGAGGACGCACAGCTGCACGTTGTGGTTGTCAGGCATCTCTCGTGCAGAGACGGCCGCGATGAAGCGCGAACACGTCTGTGCCTCGTTGAGCAGCGCGGTTGCGTTCTCATCGATCTCCATCTTTTTTTTTTTTTCTTCGGGTGTGCGCTGCTCAGGCAGTGGGCGGGGGCACGTGTCCTGCGTGAGAATGTGTGGAATAAGGCCCTTCGGCGCTACTCAGCAGACTCGCTTTTTGCGGAATCGTCTGTGTGTGTCAGCAAAGAAGGGGAGTGCATAACCGCCGCTTCCCAAGGAGAGCAACCACCGAATTCCTCTGCTGCTTTAGCCCTGGCCCTTCGGCTGCAAACCACCGGAGCGCTTCTGGATGGCAGCACCACGTTAAGCTAGCGTTTCTGCTAAGGTGCCATGATAAACAAAGAATGGCAGGCAAAAAAAACACGAGGATAAAGGAGAGGGTTTGTCGACAAGTACAACGAGTGGTCAAGGACAACAACAGCAACAAAACATACGCGCGTAATGCACTGATCACTCGTCTCCCCTGGACCTAAGCCTTCACAGTGGCATCGGGGTGACTAAAGGAGAGCCCCTTCCACACGCATGTAAACAAACCCCAAGACGGCGTAGCGCACAGAGCTAAACGCTTATGGCAGAAGGCGTGAAGGAAACGAAGCGCCAGCGAATTGTCCGGTTTTGCAGCGGATATTACTTTGCCATGCGCCATGCAGCTATACAAGGGAGTGACAAGCACCAAGGCGAGCGCAGGAATATATGCAGCGCCAGAGAAGCATAAAATACAATAAACCAAGAAGAGAGCCTCTGATAGAAAAAGAAAAGAAGTGCTCCGCGTAGGTGCCGCTCCAGCGCGCAAAGAGAAGACCGGGGCCGTACGGACACATCAATCAAACAACTGCCATGACCAGTTTTCCACTTCTTCACTTGCTCTTTTAGTTTACATCGGCTAACGGGAAGATGAAAAAGAAAAAAAAAAAACAGCCCGATAGGCAGCAACGTGCTTCATCACAGCAGGTCTTCCGCGCGCATCAGCACGTACTCAAAGTCGCGGAAAGACAGCTGCTGCTCCTCCTCCTGCACCGGCACCTTCGAGAGCAGCTGCGGCTCCACCGTGTGTTTGCGGATGCGCATGTCACGCTGCAATTCGCCCAGCCGCTGAAACGACAGCGGTTGCCCAAAGCCTTCGGAAGACAGCACAAAGTGCCGCACATCCTTCCAGTTCACGCGGCCACTGCCTGTGCTGTCGAGGCGCCGGAATAGCGCCAAATGTCGAGGCTGAGCAAAGATGGCGCCAAAGAGAATCGGCTTCACCGACTGGATGCGCCGCGACTCGACTTCAATCAATAGGGACGGGGCTACATCAAGGGCGAGGTTGTAGCGGCCGCTGCCAGTGGCCGCCATCACCACCGCCCGGTATTCACGCTGCGCGACCTCCACCGTGACGTGGTCACGCACGCGGCACGGCTCGGCGACACGCTCACGTGACTGTTGCTGCCTGCGGCTGGCGTTGTCGTCATC
Organism: Leptomonas seymouri; assembly: GCA_001299535.1. Taxonomy (NCBI): domain Eukaryota; phylum Euglenozoa; class Kinetoplastea; order Trypanosomatida; family Trypanosomatidae; genus Leptomonas; species Leptomonas seymouri. The sequence goes on from LJSK01000003.1 coordinate 238,842, forward strand.
TTCGACATCGTCGAGCGCGTGGACGTCGCAGTGCAGCACACCCGTGTCCACCTCTCCATCGCAGTCGTAGCGGATGGTGTAGGAGACATCATAGTCAGCAGCTAACACGAGACCTGTGTGTAGTACGTCGGCGCATCCAAAGCGGCGTGCGACGACGCGGCTGCCCACGCGGTGCGGAGGCACAGGGCCGTGCAGCGCCAGTGGCGGGGGAAGTTGTAGGTCACGCAGGGCATAGAGCATCTCAGAGATGTTCTCGAGCCCCCCGGTACCGCTCAGCGCAGACGCGTTGCCACCCGCAGAGCATTCGTCGCCCGACGCATGCAAGGGCCGCGCGATCGTCGTCATGCTCGCAGCGGCAGACGGCATTTTTGGTGTCTGCTCCGCAGCGGACAACCGGGAGTGCAAGGTGCCACTGCTGCGAAACGAGGTCGTGGCATGCGCAGGCATCGAAACGAGGGAGGTGGTGGTTGCTGGAGGTGCAAAACGACTCGAATGCATCCGATTTAAACGGCGTGGTCCGCGCAGAGTCGGCGCGATGTTTGTTGTTGTCCCTGGAGCGTCGGTTGCGTTGGTCGGCAGAGGTCGCAACGATGGCGAAGATGACGAGATCAGTTTCGACGCGGAGTTGGTACTGTCAGCGCTAATTAAACTCGACTCCCTCATCGCCGTACCGAAGCGAGCAGCGGCGTGGCGGAAGAACATCGCCATGCGCTGGTGCGAGCGGCGGCTGCGCGACTCGCGGTGAATACGCTTCAGGCACGCCGGATCGACTTCGGCGCTGAGCGGGGTGTCGCGTCGATAGGAAAGATGCGGTGCTGTGCGCACCCGCTGCAGCTGCAAGCACTGATTATTTGGATACGGCATCACTAGGTACTGGCCGTCATCCGTCACTCCTATCACTAAGCCCATGTTCGTGTGCCGGCCAACCGCACTGAAGACATCCGTAGCGCGCTGTAGGCCAAAGGGCAGGATGTTCAAGTAGTGAAAGATGCGCTGTCGCACGCGGGCATCGGTGGGGGTGCACGCGTAAAACAGCGCGGGATCCATCGCCTCGTCCACGACGCCCGTTAACTGCGGCGGCGCAGCACAAGTAGGGGTGCCGTTTATACCAGCGGCAGCGGCCGTGACTGCGTCGTCTAGCTTGAGACCGCCCATCGCGTCGGATGGCTGCACCTCCGGTTTTGACTCATACGCCTCCATTGCAGTGCGATCAACAGAAATGCCACGCAGCAGCGCTGGATCGCTGACGCGGCCATCGATGCGCACGTTCACCACAACCCCGACGTCGGACACCGCACACCCAAACATCGTTTCACAAAAAGAGTAAACGAGCTGGAAAAAGGGGGGGTGTAATGTTTGCGTTTATGGACATATGAGCATACAGATGTCACCGCGTTGTCGGCAACGCGAGTCAACACGCAGAGGCGGGGTGAAAGAAAAAGATGCGGCCGGGGAGCAGGGGGAGTAGAGTTGGAGGCTGTCTGCAAGCGCAGCATCGCTATCGGCTGTCGCAATGCACAACGGTGATACTGAAAGGCATCAACAAGGATCGCTAAAGAGCAAACTACCATCAAGCAGTAGGGAGGGGGGCGCCAAATAGCAGCGATATACACTGTAATAGTAATCGTTGCATTGTTCGCCTCTGCTTCCTCACTCCCATGGGTCACTGAAAAAGCGTGAAGGTCACACAGCGGTGACTGGAATGCGCCGTGAGTCCGGAGGCCGGCTTGCCGCGTTCTTCCAACATTTTTGTTTTTCGTCGGCTGCTTGCTGTCAAGATCTAAACAGTAAAACTCTATTAAAAGTATGTACAGAAACACAAGGGAAAAAAATGAATAAAGCAAAGAACAGCGGTGCCGCATGCGTCCCGGCGTCACCCTCCCCCCCCAAAAAAAAAAAAGAAACCAAAAGGCACGCGAAGCGCCCACGCCAAGCATGAAGGTGCTACACGCCAAGTGAAGCAGCACCCTTTCACATGGGGGAACAGAAAGGTCACCAGAGAAAGGGATTCAAGCAAGGCTTGGGGGGGAAGGAAACAACAAAAAGCGAAGCACGAAGGCGCTGCTTTCTGCATGTGGACGAACATCTTTAAGGGCACGGAGAACTTACCAATCATCTGAAAAATGAAAATGAAAAGAGAACATACAACTAAAAATGGGAAGCCACGAACAACAACTACGCCCACCACCAGAAGCCCAGTTCCAATCGCCAAAGCAACGATGACAGCACGCGTAGTCCCGTTTGCATCGTGAGACAGTCGTGTACATCAATGGGTTTAACTTGGTTGTGCATTGCATTCGAGCTCGTAATTGCCGGTGCAATCGATAAGGAAATAACAAAAACAAAACAAGAAAACTGCGATCATCGGGGACCACTACCTTCACTCATCACACACTGCTTCTTTACTGAAAAGTTGCAGACGTCCAAACGGCAGGGGAGTCATAACCCACGAAACGTACATCGCCATTCCATCAAACAAGCCAAACCAGCACAACGTTTAGGCGACAGGACGACTATTGAAGCGCGTGAAGTTGCCCGGAGAGGGTGCAGCATTGATGCGAGTACGCGCCTCCCGCGATGCTCCGTTAGTCGCCACGGTGCCACTACGAGTGCCGGTGCCTAGGCGCGTAAAGGTGCCTCCACTCCTTCCTCCAGCAGTATCAGCAGCAGCCGGCCCGGTACCGATTTTTTTTGCTGCTGCTGCTGCCCCTCCGACTGCAATGCCGGGGCGACGCCGCGGTGCACTCGTGCGGCCGGCCAGCGCCGCATCACTTGGTGCCTTCACGATTGGTGTGGACATGGGACTGAGCATGCCACCACCATCACTGGCGCGTGTCGCGCTGGCTCTGCCGATTGTCAGGGAGGTACGCGTGCTGCGCGTCTGTGGGCTGCTTGCACCGGACGACGACAGAACCGGCCTTGCACCGCCGCCGTGCACGCCACTGTTGACGTTGTGTGAAGCCGCTGCTGGGGTAGATGCTGTGGACACACTCGAAATAATGTAGAGCCGCGGAGTGCGGGGCGTGGCAGCCGCTGACACTGCAGAGTTGGTGCGCGACATTGCTGACGGCACATGGTGTTGCCCTGCAGCACCGCCCGCTGCCTTGCGACGAGCGACGCCGACAAGCGCCGGAGCCGGGTCGACCATCGTCCGCGCACCGCCCGTTGCCTGCCGTTGCCACTTCTCCTGTGGGTTCCGAAGTGGGTGGCTGGGCTGGCGTTCGAAGTTGCGAGGCTTTGTAGCGGTGCGCGTGAAGCCCGTTGGGGTAGGCGGGCGACCGCCGGTAGCTGTAGGGGTACGATTGCGCATGGCAGTATTCGTGCGGTGTAGAGGAGAAGCAGCGCCGGCGCGATTGATTGGCGTCTTCTTCCGTGCTGAAGTGAGAGCGTGATCGCCGTTGCTGACGACGCCGCCCTCGTCGCGATGCCCTGCACAGGCCATCTTCGACACAGTGGCCGGGCGGCTGGCGAGACCGGCAGGGCGGGTACGGGGAGTGACTCCATACCTGCCACCACCACTTTGTAGGTAGGTGCCCGTCGCGGTGCGTGCAAAGGCATTGGAGGACGCGCTGTGGGGTCGCTGGTGCATAGGCCCCTTATTCGTCGAGGATGAAGCCCCCGCAACCGCCCCTCTGCCAAAGACGGAAGCGGAGTTAGTGCGGATGAAGCCAGCTGTGGCGGTGGCCGATCGCGTGAAGTTCGAGGTGGAGTTGAGGCGGGAGAAGGGCGAGGGGCCGCCGGGGCTCACGTGAGACGCGGTGCGTTTTAATGGGGAGACTTGGCCGACAAGACCATAACGCGACTGCGTGCGCTCCAGCGCCGCTCTGGCAGCAGGGGCCTCCGCACGCGACCGTGGAAGGCCGGAGGACGCAGAGGCCGTACGGGCCAGCTTCGTGGGCTCCGTACGCGGCTGGACACGTCCATTCGGGCTGAGCGGCAAGCCGGCAAGGCGCGTGCGTGACGACGGCATGCGGGTGAGCTGCGCAGTGCCGCTGTTCGCACGCCCAAAGGCCGCCCCGCGAGTCGTGGAAGAGTTCTTCCGGGCGAACTGCGCAGTCGACGAGTTGGTGCGGGCCATCATGTGGCTGCCCGACGGAATGCGCTGCAGGCGGCCGTTGTTTGAGGGCGTACGCTGCAAAGGTGTAACCGTGCGCGAGTTCTGCCGAACGAGACGCGCGCGAGGGTCGTGCGCGCCGCCGCCGCCGCTGCCGAGGACACGGCCCGCCGTGCGGGTGACCAATGGGGCGTGCTGCCGCCGCATCTGTCCACGAGCCGAGGCAACTCTGCTTCCACTACCGCCGCCGCCGCCGCCGAACTGACTAGGGAGATCGTGCATAAAAGGGGAGTCACCAATCTGCCCGCTGCGACGGCCTATGCCGCCCCCACCGCAGTATAGATGGGGCGCAGGCATCTCCGCCAAGCTTCCACGCGTACTGCGGCGGCGACTGCTGCTACCGCGACGCACAGTAGCACGCGCAGCGGACAGGTCGAGTACACGGGTGGGCGTGAAGTCGCCGCTGAGGCCACTGATGCGACGCTCTTGGCGACGGCTGGCCGACGCAGCGGTCGAGCGTGGTGTGCCCGACAGCGTGCTGCGTGGGGTGCGGAAGCCGCCCTTGTTGTTGTTGCTGCTCTTGATGGTGAGACGGCTGCTGCGAGTGCCACACAGCTCTATCACGTTAGAGTTCCTCTTCTCGCCCCCCTCTGAGGAGTCCGGCGAGACAGTCACAAGGACATCTGACTCCCGCGGCAGGTGCGTCTGGCCAGCTCCGACGGCTGCCCGATCGTCCAAGAATTGCGCAAAACTCGGAAAGCGTGGCGCGGGGCTCTCACTACGGCACGACCCGCTCGAGGCGGGACTTGAACTGCGGCCGAAGCGGCCGGGCTGCCCGGATGAGGCGACAGGCATCGTCGCGGCGTCTAAATTCAGTGTGGCCGCCTCCGTTTCGTGAGCGTTCAACTTGACGGTATCGCTATTCTTGTTGCGCGCATTGTTGGGTGGCAACTGATGCGGCACCTCACGCTGGAAGGCGGAGTGTCCACTCGGTCGCACGTGGGGTGACACGCTCGCCTCCTCCGTGCTGAGCAGAGACACCAACGTGCTGCGCGACATGGTGTTGATGTCGCTGGCACGGTAGATGTCCTGCACGGCGGTGCAGCGATCTTCAGCGCCCAAAATTGGCTGCTGCTGTGGTGGCGGTAGCGGGTGAGCCGAATCCTTGTTGCTGCCGGCACGACTCTCCTCCCACTCTTCTCGCACGTGCCGATCTGGCTCCGGCGAGTACTCGACCGTAAAGACGGCGTCGTCGCGGCGCAGTGCCTCCGAACCGTGCGGCCGCCTCGGCGACTCGCTCACCTCTACCGCGCCGCTCAGCATCAGCGGAAAGTTCTCCTTCTCTACCACCGCCGCTTTCCCTTCGGTTGCGCTCAAGCGGCTCGCAGGCCGCAGGAGAGAGGCGTGCTTGGGGTGCGCGTACGGAGACGGCCGATGCAAGTTTCCTTGATTCGCAGAGACCGTATTGAGGCCCGTGCAGCCGGCCTCGCGCTCACCAGGCGTATGTGTCGTCGTTCGAGACGGTCGCGGCGACGACACAGCTCGGTACTGCTGCAGCGTAAAGCGAAGCATCGACCGCATAAGCCGCTGTCCGCGCGGGTCGCAAAACTCCACTATCTTTGACACAAGCCGCGGTCCCATCTTTGTCTTTTCTAGCAGCCACATAAACGACTTGGGTCCATCGCACACGCAGCACACCCACGGCGGGGTGCCCGTGACGGGCTCGCGGCACTGCGGACACGTCGGGTACCCGCAGCGGCGGCAGCAGGACTGCTCCTCATTCTGATCTTCCTCTGACGCAGAAAACCGTTTGGAGCAGCGCTGGCATTGCGGCTGGGCCACGTCGGAGCCGCCCGTGTAACGGCCCACCGTGTCCGAGACGCGGCTGGAGCGACGCACAGTCGCATCGATGTCGGCAGGCAGCGACGGCGCTGCTGAATCACGTTCTGCATTTCGGAAGAGCACCGAGAAGCCCTTCTTGTCTTTAAACATCGACAACATGGTGGGCAGCAACGTTGAATGGAAAGAGGGAAACAAAGAAGCTGACACACACACGCACACAAAGTACACGTTGAAAAGAGTGGCGGCACCCGTGATAGCGGGGGAAACAGCACTCGGCTGCTTTGTTCAGTATTGAGAAGAGCACAGCGACGCAGCCTTCGCACGTCCAGCTGGATGCCAAGCAGCAGCAGCGCTGTAGCAAGAAGGTAATCGAGAAAAGTACTGTAAAGCTCTAAATAGCGAAGAAGGGGATCTAACAACGTCAAAGAGAAAAAAAAAGAAAAACTTAAGCTGACTTAATGTATAAAACAAAGTTAGCTGAGGTGGGATAGCGAGCTGTCGCTTTGTTTTAGTGTGTCGGCAGGCAACTTGCTGCCGCGCGCTATCTAAGGGAAGACGGCAAGCCCACCAAATCTATGTGCACCACTTTCCCGCGAAAGCAAGATCCAAAGACAAAATAAAAAGAAGTAAGGAAAAAAAAAAGGGACAGTGACATACGTGATCGGGGGAAGTGTGTGGAGAGTGGCACAGAGTGCAGGGAGTGTCAGTCAGCGAAACAAGTAAGCAAGCAAAGAACGACCTTGCGACGGAGTAGTACATCGCGCTGATAGAGATGCTGCGGTGTCCAGGCACCAATAGAGAGCCTAGTGCCCCCAAGTGCAGCCAAAGCAAGCAAAGATCCACGAAATACTAGTGCCTGTACTCACAAGCAATAGATCAATGCAAGAGAACAAAAATGAGTTGCTCGCGTCAGTGGAAGAACTGGACGTCTGTCATTTCGCTGTTCAATCGAGGAAGTATTCTGAGTTTCTTAAAGAGCTCGAAGCACGCACACCACATGAGAACGACAAAGGACAACAGTGGAGAGCAAAAAGGAAAAAAGGAAAGTATGATGTGAATTCATCGCACCGAGGTCAGCCAGAGAGAACAGCAGCCGCTCTTTCTCTTGGACTTCTGTCACCGCGTCCAACCCTCCGCACACCTGCGTGCACGAACCTTCCGACAACTCAACAGACCCTCTGCCATGTGCCCCTAAAAGGGTTTCACGGGGCTTGACATCTCACCATATATGTGTATTCTCTGTTCTAAAGACAGAACGCACGCGGATGCACGACAGCGGCTAAAACCACGTTCCCCACATCTGGGAACGGCGGCCAAACGAACTTCCCGGTCGCACCGCTAAGCGCTCTGCAAGTCCCATCAGATAATTCTGGGGTGGACGGTACGGCTCCGCAGGCGTCAATGCGACCTTCTCGCCAGCTCGCTTCGGCATCTGCAGCACCGGTCTCCACCCGGACGCCTTCGCTGTGTCGAGAACTTCTAAAGAGGTCAGCAATGGGCGGTGCTGATAATACTTCTCAAAAGGCCGTGTCAACTCGCTTGCGGGTCGGTTCGGACGGAAGTAATAAAAGAGTGAAAAGGCACCGTCGTCCGCCGCACTGCTGGCCTGCTGCAGCGACGACGTCTCCGTCGTGTTCACCAGCACGCCTTCAAAGTGCAGGGCCAAGCACAAAAGGCGCAAGTCCGCAGATGTGCACATCTCCACACGTTGCACCGGGGCGATGGTGTGGTGGAGGCGGCCGTAGTACTGCAGCGCCGACGGGTCTGCCACAACGTACGATGTGAATCCCGGTGGTGTGTGCTGACCTGCCTTGCCACCGATCAGGTACAGCACCCCCGGCAGCACGCGAAGTCGCTCCGCCTCTGGCACGGTGAGGTGTGACTGGACGGTCAGATACGGCACGCTGGTGACTGCCGCCAGCGACAGCAGCTGTTCACAGCCGGGGGCGAGGTGGAGATGCAGCTGCGTTGTTTCGTGGTTGATGACTTCCCAAGGCAACTTGTTGTACGAGACCAACGAGGGGTACTTGAGGCTGACGCGGAAACTGCGCGCCAGCGTGGAGGAGGTCAAGCGAAACATATCGCTGCTAAAAACATAAATACTTTCAATGTTAGAACTTCCGCTTGGCGTCAGCAGTAGTTGCACCCTCTTGCCTTGATGTGGTGCACGCCGGCTACAGTTACTCGACTCGTCTTGGCTGTGAGGTGGGGCCACGAGAAATAATAAGAAGGGGGAAGGGAGGGGGGAGACATCGGAGAGCAGGATGGGGGGGTCGCAGAACAATGCCAGAAAGAATGATAAAGAAATCGGTCCCTTTGTGCAGAAGGCGCTTCGAAGGCATCCGCGTGCCCTGAGTGTATGTAACACGTGATGGGCCGTGAAGGACTTCAAGTAGGTCTCATGCGGTGCGCGCCGTCGTATCAGTTCGTCGTCCGTGATGGGGCCCGCACCAACGTTTATTATTGTTATTACAACTTGGTGTCTTCCTTTTCTTTCACTACTGAAGGTCGAATCTCAAACAATGTAGTCTAAAGTTGTCGCGATCCAGAAGCAAAGGATGTGACCAGAAGGTGCGCCGTCATAGCGGACGGGAGGCCCTCATTGTCCCTCCGCCGCCTAAGCGCGTCGATCATGCGTGATCGTTGTCACTGGAAGCCTCGTTGCTCACGTCGTAGTCTTCCTCCTCCTCTTCTGAATTGGTTGCGGAGGTCAGTGTGGATGAAAGCGCGTCACAGGCACCAGAGAGGATGTCCTCAATCAACTGCATCGGCGGACTGCTCTGCCGCAGACTTGCCTGCCGGCTGCTGGAAGGCCGCGCAGCTGGCTCGCTGTGCTCCCGCTCACGACGGTGACGTGTCAGCAAATCAATGGCAGTGCGATGTCGCACCACGGTTTCACGCAGCTGGAGCACTGTTCGGCGAAGCGCATCGCACTCCTCCTTCGTGTCATCCAGCTCACGCCGCACAGCACGCAGATTTGATGTCTGTCTGTCTAGCTGGTCGCGCAACACGTCCTCCTGTGGGTTTGCCCTCGTCTGTGTCTCTGCCTCCCGCAGCCTTGCTTCCGCGTCGCGTAGGCGAGAGGTGAGGTCGGTGTTCTGCTGGCTTACGCGCTCAAAGTGAGCCACTATCGCATTCCTCGCATCTCGCCCGCTCCTCACCTCGTCACGGAGCGTCCGCAGCTCCCCTTGCGTATTCATCACCTGCAGCTTTAGCGCCTCGTTTTCTTTCGATAAGCTCTCCAGCAGCGCGAGTGTCTCTAGCATGTCATCGCGGTACTCCGGTGGAAGACTCACGGCGGGTGCCGGTGGTGTGACAGAAACAGCGGAGGGATGCCCTCCGCTACGCGCATCATTTTGCTTCATGACGCCTTCACGCTCCATGGTGGCCCCTGCGGCTGCATCGTTCAGTAAGTCAGCCACCACCGTTTCCTCTGAGGAAGTCAGCTCCGCCAACATGTTCGCCACGCGTGTGCACATCTGCCGCTGCTGCTGAGACGTCCAACCCTCGACGACGCTCGCGGTCGGGTTCAGCGAGCGCAGGAGTTGCAGCAGCCCAGCAGCAGCCTTCACGGCGGCGGACTCGCGAGAAAGCGCCTCTTCCGTAGCGGAATTCGCTGCTGTGGCGCCGCGCCGATGCGGGGCCCGCGTGTTCTCAAACGACTGGATGCTCCGCAGCACTCCTTGCTTCCTCTCAATGAGGAAAGTCACCCACTTCAGCAGCTGGGCAGCCCAGAAAGAACTCGGGGAAGGCGCAATGAGCTCCGCGGCGCTGGGGGCGAGCCGCGATGTCGATGACGGGTGCTGCTCAGGGCGGCAATTTATTTGGCCTGAAGAAGGGCGAGATAAGCGCCGCTGCTTTTCGGGTGTTCCCCTGTCTTGGTCAACGAATGTTGGTGGTGATGTGAGGGCAGACGCGGAAGAGTGTGGTCCCTCAGGAGATGAAGAGAGCTGCCGGCGCTGTTTTTGCTGCCCCTGTCGGTCGTGTTGCTCAGGCGGCGCGTCAGTGCTGTCGTCGTGCTGAAGGAGAGACGCGAGTTCGTCCATTTCCTGCAGGAGCTGCGCGTACGTCGTCGATGTGGGCGGTGATGCGGCGGCGGCATTGGCAGCGGTGCTCGCGCTCTCCGGCGGTGCGGATGCCAGAGGAGAGAGGGACGGCTGAAGTGAGGAAGAGGAGGACGGCGGTGGAGGAGGAGATACGGACGAGAGAGGGACGGCTACTGATGCCGTTGTTGGTAGAGATGTCGGGAGCGTGGCGAGCTCAGGAGGCACTGGTGCCGGTCGAAGCGTCGGGGCAGCATCTAAGCTGTTTGAAAAGGGGGTGGGATTCGTGGTACTTGCCAAGAGAGCTGGATGCTGTACCTCCTTGTGAGAGGACTGCACCGGCTGGTACGGCGATGGCTGGAGGGCTCCTGGTGGGGCCGCCACCGCTGGCCGTACCGGCGCCGGCGATGCACTTAGCAGAGCCAAGAGAGACTGGCACTCCTCTTGGAATGCGCACAGATAGGGTACAGCCTCCCCTGCGCAGACAACGTCCGACTGCGCATCCACCTCTGTGCCATCCACCGCAACGACATGTGGCGTTATTGTTCTTGTGGTCCCTCGTAAGGGCGAGCCACGGTGAAGCAGTGCAGCATTGGGCAGACTCTGCACCCGGTCAATGTCGCTGTACCGAACTGTGGAGGCTGGGAGTGAGTGGTGCTGTGATGAAGCTGGGGGAAGCTCCATGGCGGGCTGCGGCGCGTACAACGGGGCGTTGGTGCGCGTAGACTGTGTAGAGACGACGCAGACGCCTGTTGTGCGGCGCTGCGCAAGTCCCGTGTTCGGTGCCGGCCAGCCCGTGCCCGCTGTGCCATGCGTGGCTTCCGCATGCGCTGGCAGAGAGGTGGTGGCAGTGTTGTTTCGTAATGTCACGTCGCTCCTCACCGCGGCCCGTAAAAGCCGAAGATTGGCATCGCTGCTGTTGGATGGCCGGTGCTGACTGCTGCTGCTGCTCCACGCGAGGGATCCGTCCGGCTTCACTGGCAAGACGGAAAGAGGCGTGTAGGACGGGTAACTCAGCTGGGAATACGGCGTCGAGTACTGCGGTGATGCCATCGACTTAGCGCACGAAGCACGTGTATAGGAGGCGTCTCGTATTTTCGATGATGCGCATCAATAAACAAAAAAAAGTGAGCGAAGGAAAAGGAAAGTGTCTAGTAGCCCCTATATGGGTGTCACCCGGCTTTAACGGTGAAGAACGAAGATGGAGAAGTGAAGGACGTCTCCATGAGGGGTGCGCCGCTTAAATGGCGGGTCGGCTTGGAAAGGCAAGCATGGAAGAGGGGGGTGGGGGCAGAAGACAACTTGCAAAGGGATATGAAATGAAAAGAGTTCATCGCTAAGACGTCTTTCAGCCCTGCCGGCGCGCCACACCACACAAAAGTAAAGTTGCCTCTACTTTGCATCTCCCAACGCCACCACCCACGTCCACACACTGGGGTGCGAGAGTACGGCACGGACTTCAACGTAAAGAGAGACAATAAGACCCTCTCTTTCTCTCTCGACCCGCAAACCCTTCACTACCTGTTTGTGCATTGAGCCACCTATCTGCAACGTAGGTGTACCCCTCCCTCGTTCTATCTTTCTTTTCGCTTTCGGTTTCTTTAATTTACACCTCCAATGAGAAGTGAGTCCGATTTAGAGTTGTTGCCGTTGTTGCTTTGGCGGAGATGGAGAAGATAGGGCGAAGACAAAAAGGCGTAGACTAACGGCAGACAGATGAAAGCATGAAAAAGAAAAGAAAAAAGAAGAGCAAAAATACGAAGACTGAATACTGTATGTGGCGAGGATGAATAGCAGAACTTGTGTGTGAGTGTGTGTAACCGAACCAGCCCGCGTGAGGTACGCAGACAGGCACATCCACACACCCAAACACGCGCACAGAGATAGACATACACGTACACGCACATGGACAAAATAAAACTCACCGGTTCGCATGCAGATCAACACATCGAGAAGCGGGAAAATAAATGTAAAAGAGGAAGAAGCGACGTGCAGCACGAAGCGTCGTACGTACTTCACCGATGAGCAGAGTAAAGGAGAGACAATCAACACCAATAACCACCCCATATTCGTGTGTGCTTGTGAAGGAAATACAATCAAAAGCGCACAGCACCTCTGCGAAGAGAGAGGGAGCGCGCGAAGGTTCAGTGCTGAAGCGAGTCTGAACCCTCGACCGCCTCTCCTCCCCTTGCGTGTGTGTGTGTGCGTGCGCATAGAGGCTTCACGGCCTTGAATAGCCTCCTGCCTGAATCCTCTTTGGATTGCTCGAAGAGTCAGCGTCGTCGCTGGTGTGGATATCGCTGGGAGAGTCCACACCGCGCTGTAGCTGACCATCAAACTGCGGCCCGTCCTGCGAAAAACTGGAAGACATAGACTGGTGCTCCGTCATGAGCCGCCTCAGCTTTGGGCCCGTGGCGTATTTGATCTGCTTGCCTGCTGCAGGATGCAGGTGCGCCAGAATATCGCGCAGCTGCCCATGCTTGACCCCGCGCATGATGTCCTCGCGGCACGTGAGGAAAACAAAGCACAGAGATACGTAACGCATGGCAGGGCCGGGGGTGGCCGTCGCGGCGGAGGCGGAGAGAGGCGATTTGGCGTCCACCGACTCGTTCGCCTCCGCCCGGACCACCTCACCGCCAGCGGCCTGCGGGGGGGCTGCGACGCCGCCCTCGCCAACCCCCTCACCGATCGTGGACAGTGCAGTTGCAGCTGCGCCGCACTTCTCTTCCGGGTTGCCACAGTTGACGCGAGAGATGCGCGCGGCTCCGCCGTTTGCCTGCTCTCTGTTCTTGCTGCACTGCGCATCACTCGGATCGCTTGCAGGGACTGTCAGCATCACCACATCTCGCACCAAGCCCACGCGCCGCTCAAAGGTCTCCCGCACGTGCGCCTCCGACGTCTGGGAATCCAAATTGCGCATAAAGAGGCACAGCCCACTGTACCGCTTCGTGCGCTCCTCGGCGGGCAGGCTCTCCTGAAGCTTGCGCAGCTCTTCCATGAAGCCAATGTTCGGCTCCGCGCAGGGCCGCCGCGTCACCACGTACCTCATGGCCTCCGCAACCGACCAGCCATTCGTGTAAATTAAATACGCCAGCACGATCGTCGCAGAACGACTTCGGCCTTTCTGGCAGTGCACCAACACCGCCGGGCGAGAGGTCTTGCCGGCCGCTTCGCTGCGGTAGTACCGGTCTCGCACGCTGTTGATAAGGCTACGGGTGGGTGTGAAGAGGCTGGCGATGTCCGCCGTGGCAGAGTCATCCACCTTGAAGGTGAAGATCTGCAGCCGCTTGTCCACCGACCAGTACTCCTCCTGGGAGACGTTGATGATGTAGCGGATGTTGTGCTTGGCAAGGAAATCAGAGTCCTGTGCATCCTTGACGCTGCCAAGGAAGAGAAAACGAAGAATCTGCGTGGGGGGCACGTCTTCCGTTACGGTTCGAGTGCTGCGCTTGCAGCTTATGTGCGATGAGAATGCGTCGAGGTTGTGCAAGTCCACCACGTTCGCACTCACCGGCGCGCCACCATTAAAAGTGCTTGCCAGCGAAAACAACGCGTTTTGCGGTCGACCCTTCTTCTCTCTCTTTTTCTTCTTCGCCTCGGTGAGCGGGGCTTCTACGTTAATCTTTGGGGTGTTGGGAAGCGGTGGTAGAGGAGGAGGCGAGACGCCTGGCCCGTTGTCAGGGGCAGCCGACAGGCCAATGGCTGTGGTGGGCAACGGATCTTGTGATGAGCTCATCCTCAGTCGAGGCGTTGAGAGCGCCGAAGCGACTAGCGAGCCCGTTTCGCCTTTGATCTTACTTGTGATGACAGGTTGCGCCATCGTGAACGATGTACCCCTTACCTGATGTTTTGAGAAACAGGTTGGAAATGAAAAACGAGTGTTCGTGTAGGTGTGAGGCTAGGCTCTAAACAACAGTTTAGCTATTGTAAGGAAACCCTGGGGTGAGAAGAACAGGCGTGCTCGACAAATTTCAAAACTTCAGATTCAAAAACAAAAGAACAAACAATGAAGAACTCAGAGGAACAACAACAGCAACAACAACAAAAAAAAAGAACCCCGAGGCAGCGCTTTGCTGCCGAGCGAGGGAGCCCAAGTGTGTAAGGAGAGATAACGCGAAGAAAAACAAAACGAAAATCGCTCTCTGTTTGACCACAAGGAAGCTCAGCAGGAGAAAGAGAGAAATCGAAACGCCCAAATAAAAAAAAAAGAAAAGCAAAAGAAAAGAGCGGCCGCTCTGGACTACCGAAGAGACAAACGACACAATACAACACGACTTAAACGCCTGCTTTCCGAATAACAAATAAATATAAATATCAATATCAAAAGAGTGAGAAATAAAGGAAGCCAACGGAGATAAAAATGAAATAATAAATAAAAAAAAACAAAGAGGGAAAAACAAAAATTCAGTTAAGACACGGCGCACCGCGCCAACGCATATTTAGCGGCACACTCCTCCGACTATCAGGCACCGGGAAGGCGACCTGAAAAATAGCTGGTAGCGGCACCGCGCAATTTCGTGTTCTGCTTTCTTTTAAAATGAGTCGCGTGAGCACAAAGTGACATGTGTGTGTGTGTAGGGGGAGGAAGGGGGTCTCTTCACAGACACCTTGCCGACTGCTAAGCGCGCCTTCTCAGGGCTACAACAGTCCTCCTTACCGTCGGCACGTGCGCCACAATCCGGTAGCCTTTTTCTTATCACAACTTTCTTGCTCGGATGTGGACAGCGGCACGGAGGTAGTAAGTGCAGAGGTGGCAGCGCTAAGCAAAGGAGAAAGCAAGCGAGCAGAAGAAGAGCGTAAGAGAGCAGGGTGTTGGTGGTGATGGTAGGTGGGTGACTGGAAGAAACTGAGATAGCAAATAGAAGAAGAAAGAAACAGAAACAAAAATCAGACTAGCCAATTCCTGGCAGGGAATACAGCGCCGAAAGAGGGGTGCAAGAAAGAAAAGGAAAGAAAGGTATTCGAAGAACGGAAAAGGCTCGTGTCTCTATTTAGCGAAGAGAAAAGGGCCAAAGAGAGGGAAAAATAAAAATAAAAAAGCAAATGCGGCCACTGGCGGGCATACAAGAAGCTTGTGGCAGAGGGAGAGAGATGTTGCTTTGGCGCGTGTCTCGTCGCCTACTGACGTTTCCAAAACGAAGACTTCTAATGTCTTTCTTTTTTCCTTGTTTTTTTTTTTGCTTTCTCGTGTATACTGTGAAGAGAAAGGGAAGGCCTCCAATGAAAACAGTGGTGAGCACACGGTAGTAAAGCGGAAGCAACAAAGGAGGGATGATGGGGGGTGTTCGAACGCTTGGTGTATCGCTTGAACCGTCGCTTGTATCGTCGATGGCGGTGGCAAATTCTTTGCAAAGAAATCAAGGCAGAGAGAGCAGTCCATTGTTGTTGTTTTGGGTGGAAAGGTGCGTGGCGAGAGAGAGAAGCGGTGTTGCAGCGACAATAGCGAAAAAAAAGGGGGGGCATAACAAAGACATCGGTGGGCTGCGAAACGGGGGGCCGTCCTTGTCGGTCGTAGAGACCCCCCCCCCTCCACACACACACACACACACACCTGAAAGGCCCCTTAGCCAGTACCTTCCTTTTACGCAGTCAAGGACACATCGCCAAGGGAGAATGCATGTTGGCACATCGAGCTTTACCCCATAAAAAAGAGAGAAGACATGTCCAATACGACTTGTCAGTCCCCCATCGCATGCCTTGTCATGCACGTGTGCAACGTTGTCGCTGTTGTTATCATCGCCGTAGCGCCATGAGCCGCGACTTCTTCTACAGCACACACGTATGAGACTACCAGCCAAAGGCATACACAGGAAGAGAAAAGATGTTGACTGCGTAGTTCGGTAGAGCTGATCAGAAACCGTACTGTACTGAAGAGCGCAAACCCTTTCCACACAGGTACGCATGAGCACACGGACGTTTGCACGCGGGCAGCACCCAGCAAAAAAAAAAAAAAGTAAGACGGGGCGAAGCACCTCTTACTCCTCACTAGCTGGCCACAACAATCTCAGCCATTTTGAGAATGAGGGCCTCGCCTAAAGCCGGATAGTGGCACCGCACCGTCATCAGCAATCCCTCTGTCCCCTCCGCCTTCTGCTCCTGCAGCAGCACCGCCACATGCGTACAGGCCAGCTCGGACTTGCGACCATGCAACAGTCCATAAAAGGTCGCGGCGTCCTTGAAAACATCGACAGCGACGAGACGCAAATGCAGCATACACGCCGCCACACCCGTCATGATTGCAGCCTTCGAGCTCGGCACGAAGGCGCTCGCGACGGGCGTCGTGGCGAGCGCTTTGCCCACAACCTCCTCCAGATAGTGTTGTGAGGTTGGCACCGCGTTTGGAGGGACGGGCTTCGTAAAGTACAGGTACTCCAATGGCAAGAACACCGCTGCCTCTTGCCGCTTTCGCTCCGCTGTCCACGATAAGGTGAAAGCAATTGGCTTATCAGCGAACGAGGGCGGCAGCTGCTGGATGAGAACTAGCTCCAGCGGTACGTGCACCGTTGCTGACCCCTTGAGCTTCTCAGCAACGCACAGAGATGTGCCACCCTCCTTGCTGCCCGCCGCCTCCGCTTCTTCATGTTTTTCGGTATCGGCTGCATACAGCAGGACGCTGCCCTCCGAAAAACCGTCTGAGAACGCCACCGTTAGATACAAATTATGCACGGCACTGACGCTCGTGCTATTCACGCATTCCACCATGCATCCAAGGTGGATGCCGTCCTTGCGAAACTTGCAACTCGACACCGTGAGATGAAGCCGCAGCGGGCGCTTGTCGTAGAGCATCACAGCGGCCGCCTCCGCCACCTGTGCAGCGGGGAGATGCTCTGCGGAAGAGTGCGCAGAGCCAAATGCACCGCCTCGCTGCTGCTGTTGTAGGAGCTGGGCGTACGACAGTGTTTCGGGCAGGCGCTCGTCAGCGCGGAGAGCGCGCGTCACGTCGATGCCACGCAGTTTCCTTGTTGCTTCGTCCTCTTCCGGCGTGCTTGATCGTCGTGCGTTCGTCGCCTTTTCGTGGTAATTTGCCGGCTTGGACAGCTGGCGGTTGATGCTGTGCACCTTCTGCGGGCGTCGCTTGCGGGAGTGCTGCAGCAACGAAGGGGTGCTGGACGAGCCGGTGACGAAGGAGTCGTCGCCACGTCCAATTTGCTTTGCTGAGCGTGGTGGCTGCGAAGACGGGGCGGCTGCAGCGACATTAAAGTTGTCCTCCTCGGACGCGCCTGTGTTGCCGGAGTCGCGCAGGTAGTAGGCGGACATCTCCTCCCTCCTCGCCTGCTCGTTGCGGTGCTGCTGTTCGATGCGGTACTCCAAGTTGTAGTTGAGGTCGTCGATGTCCATCGCGGCGCTGTCATGCTCGTCGTCGTCGCTGCTGCCGCTGAGGTCCATCAGCGCTGCCACGTTGTCGCAGAAAGGGGTATCGAGGTCGACATCCTCCGGCACTTCAATCGCGTCCTGCGCGCCCGCCGCAACGGGCTGCAGCTCCGTCTCGAAGAGTTTTGGCCCAATCTCCGCGTGGGAATCAATCTGATGGTGGACGAGGTGCGCACGCTCCAGCACGCTCGGGTAGTTGCTGTGGCAGAAGCGAAGCAGCCCCCGGTGTTGAGACGAGGCCACTTTGGCATCGCTGCATCCTTTCCGTTGGCCTGCGAGAGTGTTTCCCGGTGCACCGTCCTCTTCGTCGCCTTCTGGAAGCAGCACAAGCTTTGTCAGCTCCTCCAGCGAGGGCGGCGGGTGAGGCTTCTCATCAGCAGCACGGCAGTCCTCCTCGCCGTTGCACAGCTCCAGGTGACGCCTGCACGGTTGGCATACGTAGGCAGCGATCTTCCCCACAGCCACCACGCATGCAAGCTGCACGTCCGCGGGCATCAAGGTCATCGGCTCATCCAGTAGGCACCTGCACGTCTCCGTTATATTCGGCACCCAGTGCGGGTACTCCCCGCAGACGAACGCGGCGGCACACAGGATGCGCCACTGCGTCGAGTGCACCCTGCCACAACTTAGAAGCCGCGCATCGCACAGCAGCGGTGCCATCTCCTGCACCCCGGCCCTCCGCACGCCGTTCACACGAGAGAGAATGCACACCAGCTCCTGCTCCATAAGGAAGCCGTGCGCGTACGACTCCAGCCCCAGAACGCAGAGGTCCAGCAGCACACCCAAATACCACTCAAAGTCTTGGATCCACGCGTAGTCATCTGTCTGCGCCGTTTCGATGATGGCGGCAATAACGGCATTCGACCACGTTTCATCGAGCGGCGTGCGCACGCAGCGGTCCAACATATGATTGATGTGCGACACAACCGTCTTGCGCGTCGTCAGGCCCTGCAGTACGCGCAGCGCCTTGAGGCGGATGGTACTGTCAGGGTCATTCAGGCAGGACAACACTATTTCACGCTGATCAGCCAGCAGTTTGCGGTTCTCCGGGGATGCCGAAAGCAGCGAAAAGACCTCTAACCCGAGAAACTTCAAGTTCGGGTCGCTGTCCGCGACGAAGCCACGAATTTTCTCCACTGTCAGGTTTGTCAGCGAGGAGACGCGGCTCATGCCATTGGCGATGGCCAGCAAGCACTCGTACTGCACGGACTTGGCGCCCGTCGTGTTGATCAAATTCGTTATTGGCTCCACGAGCTTCTTGCCAAGACGCGGCTCAAGCGGCGCAAAATATCCAAAGACCTTCACAATTTTAATTAAGGTCCAGTTGCTGTGCACAGATGAGAGGAAGAAGAAGAACGGAACGGCAAGACCTAAAAAGTTGGCAGGATTGCGTCGCGCCAGCTCGCACAGGACGCACACGACCGCCCCGCGTACGGCGGGGTCGGTGTCTGACCTCTCGCTGTTGTCCTCCAGCTTCTCCTTCAACTTGCCGTAGGTCAGCCGCAGCGACTCCGGGTAGCTCAGGAAGATGCGATACAGGCTGAGCGTTGCCTTCTTGCGTACATACGACCTCGGGTGGCTCAGCAGGTTTACTACGTCTGCCACGACGTCCTGCGCCATGTCGGGGGTGCAGATGGAGGCGATGCAGTAGAGTGCGAGACCCACCTCAAATTGGTTGCCGCTGCCCAGGTCTCGCTTCAGCGACGCCGTCATGAGTGGAATGACGTCGGTGTCCTCCGTGAAGGTGAGACATGCCGCGAGGTAGGCAACCCGCTTCCGCTGAAACACTGGGCTGGCCATCATCTCGACGACACGAAAATTGGCGTACTGTGAGCTGTAGCCGAGCATGTAGAAGTATGTGGCTTTTTGGATGGCCGTAATCTTCACCTGTGGGTCGGCGTTGTGGACCTCATTTTTAGTGTCTGCGATGTACTTGTCCATGGCCTCCTCCTCCGTGCCCGCTGGTACACTGCGGAGGTTGCGCACCACCGCCGCGAGGGAGTTTTGAGAAAATATCGCCAGCGACATCGCAAAGCGCTACGGCAGTGCCCGATGAGAACACGAACAATAACCACAACAGAAAATCAATAGAATGATGTAAATGTGAGTAGATGTCAGCCACGCCTCCGATACCTAACTGCGCGCTCGTACCGGCCGTTTATTCAGCGGAGCTACCTCGCGCAGCTGTTGAGCAATTCTGTCTCACAGAGACCGTGTGTATGGGTGTGTGTGTGTGTGTGTGTGCAAATGCGGGCAGCAGACAAAGAAAGAGAGGAGGGAGACAAACGGAGCCGTTTCAGAGAAATAAAACAGAAAGAGCGAAAGGGTCAACTGCAGGATCGTCTCTAGCCTCCTTTGCGTAAAAGAAAGAAGAACCTAAAAACAAACACGGAGCCACTAGCAGCATACCACACCTACACTTGTCCAGTAAAATAGGAAAGTCCTGACTTGAAATGCCCACCAAGCTGCTTCTCTTTCCTCCCTCGTTTCAAGAAAATCGGAACTGCTTGTGCATGCTGCATTGGCGCCAAAGGGTATCGCAAGTTGAAACAATATAAAGACTCTATTAATCGAAAAGGCGAAACAACAACAAACAAAAAAAAACTGCGTGTGCACCACAGTGGCCACCTCCACTACAGAGAAGCGCCCGTGACAGAGCCCGTCTTGGTCTGCTTACTCAGCAGCTCCGCCTTTCTCTCATCCAGCTTATTTCGCGCGGCTCGCACCGCTTCCATCGATTTGCCCACAATGAGCAAGTAGAGAGGCCGCTCCCCCTCCTTCATACGACGCGAATGCTTGTACCGCGGATCAAAGTACACGCCTTTGCGCACCAACGAAGTCTCCGTCTCCTCTCCCACAGCCTTCATGAAGGAGCTACTCTGCAGCTTGCCGCGCACCACATCCGGAAGGTCGTTGACCGGGTACTCGCTCTGGAAGCGCACCGCGGCCGTGTCGTCGGCCGAGAGAGTGGCTGCTGCCGTCGTCTTCTCTGCAAACTTGAGGGCTTTGGCAATGCGGTCCTCCTGCGCCGCGGACAACGTCAGCGCACCAGCGGCTGCACTGCGGTGCAGCGTGAGCGCCACGGCGTTCTTAACCTCCACTTCCTCCGCAGCCATCTGCGCCTTCGACTGCACCGGCACGGCGGTGATGTCCGCGTTCTCGTCGCTCTCCACATCGGAGTCGTTCTCCGAGGAGGTTGAGCTGAGGAACTCCTCGTAGCCTGCGGCCCTGGCAGCCTCGCGCATCTGCTGCTTCTGATTGCGGTCGGTGAAGCGCTGCGCCTTGGCATCGCGGTAGCCACGGAAAAAGCTGCTATTGTAGCGCGCCTCGCCTGACTTACGCAGCGTGCGCACCTTCTCGGAAATTTCGTAGAGTTCCTCAGGAATGTGCTGCTCCGCCCGCTCCAATCCCTCGACCAGCTCGGGGGCGATATCGTCGTCCTTGCCGCGGGTGAAGAAGCTCACGGCGCGGCCGCTGCGGCCAGCACGGCCGGTGCGGCCGATGCGGTGCACGTAGGCCTCGTAGTGGTTCGGCAGCCGGTAGTTGATGACGAGGCCGAGGTAGGGAATATCCAGCCCACGTTCCGCCACCGCGGTGGCAATCAGAATGAACTGCTTGCCCGGTGCAAAGTGTTCTAGAGCAAACTCGCGGTCAATGGGGTCCATGCCGCTGTACAGCGATGCCACTCGGTTTGCGTAGCCCAGCGTGGTCAGCTGCCCCACTAGCTCGTCTACCTCCTCCTTGCGCTGCGTAAAGACAAGAATCAAGTTCTGGCCATCGCCACCCTCCTCGCCGAGCAGCGCGAGCAGCCGTACCAGTCGCTGTGGCATCTCTGTCTTGATCTTGCTCGCATCGTACACCTCCTCGTCAAAGAAGAGAAACTGCTGCTCCACGTTAGAGGCAGGTGTGGGCTTGCCGCCAACCGAGATGATGACGGGTTTGTGCAGGTGCTGCATAACGGAGTGTCGCAGTTCCTTCGGCATTGTGGCGCTGATCATCCCTATCACCCGATCAGGGCGGACGTTCCGCAAGAAAGCGGTGACATGCTCCATAAAGCCGCTATCAAAGAGGCGGTCAGCCTCGTCTACCACCACAAAGGAAACGCGCGACAGCGTCATCGTCTTGCCACCGTTCACCGTGAGCAAATCCAGCAAGCGGCCTGGCGTCGCTACCATCATCTCGCAGCCCGCCTTGGCTTGGCGGATGTTGTCCGAAAGGGAGGTGTTGCCGTAGGAGGCGATACAGCGCAGTCCGCAAACGTCGCCCAACTCCTTCAGCAGAGTAAAGACCTGCACCGCCAATTCCTGCGTGGGCACCAAAACCAGTCCTATCGGGCCCTCCCCCTTCTCACACCGCGGCTGATCGGCGCAGTGGCGAATGATGGGCAGCGCGTAGCAGAGCGTCTTGCCAGAGCCGGTCTTGGCCGTGACCAACAAGTCACGCCCGCTCATCAGCGCTGGCGCACCAAGCGACTGTACAGCGAACGGGTTTCTGTACTCGTGACGCTCCAGCACCTCCAGCACCTTGTCGGGAAGCCCCGTAGCGTGCCAGCTGCGCAGCGGCCGAGGGAGATCCTGCCCCTGCACCTTGGCTCCGTCAAGCTCACGCAGCAGCGCTCGCATTTCTACTGGCGTCAAATCCTTCATGTCCGGCGGCACCACGTAGAAGTCTTTGCGGATAGGAATGTACTGCATCTCGCTATGATTCACGTAGGTCAGTTGCCGCAGCTTCTTCGAGTCACCTGGGGTCGGTGGCGGCACCTTGCGGGACACGATCTTGGCAAGCACGTCAGCCGACTCGTCCTCAGCGTTTACCACAGTGAGGGCAGTCGATTCCGCCACGGGCTTCAGAAGTTCCGCGTTGAAGGCTCTCAATGCGGTGACGGCGCTACTCGTCGCCTTTGTGGTGCCGTTACTGCCGCCACTACCCCTTAGAAAAGAGGCAGGGGTGTCGACTGACGCGGCCGCTGAAGGGTTTGGCTGTGCTTTGGTAGCAGCCGAAGCTTTAGCGTAGAGCAGCAGCCGCATCGAGGCATCTTCGTTGTCGCTGTCGTTGTCAGAAGACGAGGTTGGAGTGGCGCAGCTCAGGAGAGAATCGCCACCGAGAGGGCCGAGGGCGCCTGCGAAGTCCTCGTCGTTTTCCGAGAGAGGCTCAAGAGCGCCTGCAGCATTCACTATGGGTGCATCACGTGATGCCTCCGCCACCTTTGCGCCACCGCCGTCGTTGCGCACACGTTTGGGCATCGGAAAGATTATTAAGGGTCAACAGCAACAACAGTAGAGAAAAGAAAATCTGAAGAAGTGCTGATGAATGATAGTAAGATCCGCCACTTAGAGTCTTGTTACACGTGCGCACAACATAAACCGTCTACGCATCGTGTGCTATCCATAACTGCAGGTGCACCGCAGCGTCGCGGTTGGTTTAAAAACAAAAGGGAGGCAGAGGTTAAAGTGAGCAAGAGGAAGTGGAGAGCAGCACACAGTCACATAGAGCAAACCGTGATAGGAGAGCCATACCAGCGCAAGGCGACTGAAGGGGCCTTGAACAAACCAAAAGAGGGGGCCCACACATATAACAGCAGCGACAAAAAAAAAAAGTCACCCCTCACGGCAAAGCGCATGGCGGGGACCACTGCTAGGAAGATAGCGAGAAAACATCATGGGTGCCAGCATCTTCTTTGGCTGTAGGCGCGCCGCAACTGCACCCCGCGAGCCCCCATCCCCTTAGTAAAAACAGAAGAAACAAAATTCTCAGGAGAGCAAAAATAATAAGCGCAAAACAGGAGAAGTACGTGTGCACGCAAGCACCGCCAGCGCACGCAGACACGTTGTGGGACCGATGGCATGCCGTACTCCACAATACAACTCTCCAAGCGGCGTTGTCAGTCAACCATCTTAAGAGATCTCGCCAAGCTGCTTCCTTGCCGCCACGTGAACGCGGTGTTCCAGCGTGAAGAGTTTGTGGTGGCCCGTCATGGGCAGTGGAAAAAGCAGCGACTTGGGCTCCACGCAGATAAAGGAGTAGGGCGACTCCTCCTGTCGCTCGTCTGGCTTAAAGGCACCCTCGTAGGTCTCTCGGTCCATGCAATCCACCACGTACACGTAGCCAACCAAAGCCTTCGTGGGATAGTGTCGCGGAAACACCTGGCCCGGCGCCATGAATTGAGCGTAGTGCGCCTCGACTTCCTCCACGTTGATCGGCTGCGCCGCGGCTGCATGGATCCACAGACGGCCGCGGTAGTTTGTTCCCCACACCCGTCCTTCGTGGCGCTTGATGCCCGCCACGAGCAGACTAGCCCAGGGCTGGTGCATAGACAGACACACACCCTCGTCGGTGCTGCGCATGACTGCCGTGACAGCGAAGGGAGCGCTGCGCTCTAAAGATGGAGGCTGCAAAACAGGCGGGCTCGCAGAAGCCGCGCCAGCCTCGGCGGCGTCCTCGTCTTCTCTCGCACCCTCCTCGGCGTCCTCCAATAACCTTTGAGGAGCAAAGACTAGCTGAGCCCGCTCCGCCTCTCTCGCCACCTCCTCAAACACCCCAACGTCGTCTCCAAAGTAGTCCTGTTGCACGCGCCGCGAGACCTCGTCAAAGATGCGCTGCGTGGGCGGTGAAATCAGCGGTATCGACGAACCTTCCTGCGTCGGCAAGTCTGCATCGGGGTGGCTGCGACCGTCGCCCACCTTCGTCCTCTTCGGCTGCGAGGCCGCATCGACGCGTTCGCCGTCGGGGCTGTACCAAATCTTCTGCAAGAGCGACGGCAGCGGCACCGCACCGGTGGGCACCGCGCCAGCGTCGTTCTTGCTTTCGTCCGCCTCGGGCGCTGCCGCCTCTGCCGTCTCGGCAGCAGCGTCGAAACCGCCGGCGTTCTCTTTCCGAGAGCCCAACGGCAGGTTCTGCGCGACGAACTCCATGTGCACCTGATAGGCGCCGCGCTGCCGGTGCATCAACTCGATGTTGTGCTGTCGCTCCCTCTCGGCGGCGGACTTCTCGGCCGCCGTGCGCTCCGCCGGCGACACCCACGCACTCTGCGGGGAGAACATCGTGGCGGACTGATCGTCGATAACGGTGGTACGCTTCGCTCGGTTCCGGGCGTACTCGAGTAGCTTGTCACGCCGCACCACAGCCTGCTCGTAGTCGGCGCGATTGCTCTGCTGCGCCGCCTCACTAAGTCTGCCCTCCTGTAGTGAGATTTCGTAGGCGATGCACCGCGACGGGTCAAAACCGCACGCGTAGCACACGTCATCGGCCTCCTGCTCACAGATGATGCGTCCGCAGTTGGCGCAGCTTCCTCTGAGATTGTGTACTGTGGCAAAGCACCCGCACTCAAAGCTTCCGGGCTTCAACGCCTCCGTCGCCGCACTTGCTTTTGGCAGCCGATTGATGTTGACACCCCGCTTGCTGCGCTTCGCACTCGCACCGCTGCGCTTTTCGAGGTCCAAGGTGGCGCCAGATGGTGCTGGAGTCTTCGCTGAGCTGGCAGGCGGATTGTTCGTAGCTTCCCCCTCAAAGGCCGGCCCAGACTCCTCACGCCGCCTGATCACCTCCACCGAGAAGGATTCGGGCAGCATCAGTGTTTTCCCCCAATCCTGGACCTCGGCCCGCGTTTTGGCGTTCACCAGCTCAGCTGCCATGCCGGTCAGCTCCTCCTCCGGCAGTCCTAGGCAGTTGTTCTCACGAATCTCGCCACAAATGTAGTGAAGCAGCGTTGCAGTGTTGGCTTCACCGACGGTGGCACTGTTCCCCGAAGCTTTTTGGTTGGGCTTCGCCCATCGCTTCGGTGCCATTTTTAGGATAGGAAAAGAAGAAATAGGAACTGTGTGCGTGTCTGCCTGTGCCTTGTGTTGTAACGAAGGACGCTGCAAGGTGAGTGACAGGGAGCTCACTCGTGCTGGCAGAGACAGAAAGATCTTCTCCCCGAGCAATCCACCCCGAGTTGCGAAAACAATTTAAAAAAGAAAAAAAAAAGGAGACTCGAGTAGGCTGCACTAACCCAAAGTACTCGGAAAGGCTGAAGGAATGCGAACGCTTAGGAGCATCTGCACGGCACGCAGAGCTGAAATCAACGCAACAAAAAACTGGAAAATAAGAATACAAAACAGAAAGAATCCGAAGAAGAAAGTGGAGCGAAAGCGAAGAACACAACAGCCTGCACATTAAACATCTTCTAGCGATCGTTGTACAGACAGCTGAGTGCACCACGCACTCTTCATCGAGATGTCAGACCCGACATCCGGCATGTGCAGGTGGGGCTTCATGCCTCACGCAACGTGGGATGCCTTGGCCATCGACGCTCTCAACAAAAATAATGGTAATCAAAAACAAATCTTGTGTTCGAACCTTCGTTCTATTGCACAGTTGCGTTGCTCGTATTCTGCACACCGAGAGAAGCGATGGCATGTATGCGTGACAGCTGCAGATTCCGCAGCACCGTCTTCCGTTCTCAATCCCCGCTCCCTAACAGCTCCCCCCCCAACACACTTCTGAAGAACTTTTCAGTGCCTAGAGCTCAATCACTTCCGTGTTGGCAAAGTAAGGTAAGCGGAGCCCGTCTTCCCAATCCACATTGGCACGCGCAGCCTGCAGCATTTTGCCAATGTCGCCGTGACACACGAGCAGCACGTGCTCCGCGGGATGCCTTGAGTCCACATCCGCCAGCACACCCTGTGCACGCTTGTAGCACTTGTCGAAAGTCTCGCTGTCCTCTGCGGCGAGAAAGTAGAGGATTTTGTCTCCCTGCAGAACGTTGTCGCCGGCGTACTTCGCGATGTCAGCGTACGGCTTGCCTGATAGGATGCCGAAGTCGCGCTCGATCAGATCGCCTCGCACTTGAACAGGGACGCCGATAGCGTCGCCAATTGCTGAAGCCGTGGCAAAGGCCCGCTGCAGCGGGGACGAGTAGATGGCTGCGTACGACACTCCGCTTTCCTTGATCTTCTCCGCCACGGCAGCTGCCTGCGTGCGACCGAGCTCTGACAGGGGCTGATCGCGGTGGCCATTCAAAATACCATTGGCGTTATCCATGTCCTGCCCATGACGGCATAGGTGAATGTGCGCCATCACCAGGATTAGATGCAACGAGTATTGAGAAAAAATATAAATGGGAGAGAATCGAAGATGCGGTTGCACGTCTACAACAACTCCAGGCCAAGGTACATATATATATATAGAGAGAGAGAAAGAGAAAATACGTTTTTCACAAGTCAGGCATTCAAACAGTAAGTGGATACAGTGAGCAACAGAAGTACATGAAGTGGGCAAGGGGGCTCTCTTACGTCATCAACAGGGAAAAAAAAAAAACAGCTAAGAAAGAAGTGGTTCATCAATACCAGCTGGCGGCCGTCATTGCACTGTTGGCACACAAGTAGACACCACCGCAGCACCACCGGAAGACTAAGAAGTGCAGCAGATGCGACGGAAGGCGCTCATGTGAGTACAGGAGAGATGCATGCCGGGGCACATTCTTTTATTTTCTTTTAGTTATTTTCTTCTATTTTCAAATCGCGCAGCGCCACCGCTGCATGCACCTTCCGAGATGTAGCAGTATACAACTAGCAACTTTGCAGTTCTCAAGTTCGTCGGCACAGCTATGGAAGAGCCTCAAGCGACGCATTCAAATCTAGAGCAGTTCTATACGAACACAGCTATGAGCGAAAAGCGTGCATTCGGCGAAAGCTGCACATACTATCAACAACGTGGGCGCGGAAACACCGCGGCGGGGAGCTGCATCGAGAGTGGACACGAAAGGAAGCATCTGGGCTCTACATTATGTTCCTTCTCATCAAAGGCAGCACAAGCAAGGCAACGTCTGTGAGTTACTGTTCCGAACACGAAGAACGGTATATAAACACTTTTAGGGAAGCGCAGAGAGAAAAACAAAGAGGAGGAAAGAAATATCAAAAGAAGTGGGAGAGCTGAGAGTTCTCGCGTTCCTGTATGGGGAGGCCGCGCGATCTTTGGTGACATCAGAATGCGAGCATTCAAAGCTGCATGGGCGCCCTCAGAGAAAAGAGAAGCAAGGACCATGCTTATTCACCGGGCAAGTAAATTCAAAAGGCCATTTTTTAAATGCCCTGGAGATGCTGCCCAGTGTGGAGTACACCCTAGTTGCAGCACCGTAACTCTAAGCGAATCCGAAAGATTCAGCACGCACCCCTCCCTCCTTTCGTTCAGTTGGCCACACAACGCTCATGGCAGCATTCCACAGCATTCGCTTGCCGCTCGCCATCACCAGACGAGCATAGATGCGGGGCAATGAAACAAAAGCAAGCCAAAAGTCAATGAAGTACGGCACCATCGAAGAAAAAAATAAGCGAATGGAAAAACAACAACAACAACTATGAA
>LJSK01000003.1:268957-280173 GCA_001299535.1 Leptomonas seymouri
GGGGGGGGGGGGGGGTCAGAAGAAGGCAGCACAACTCTACGCAACGACAGCCCAACTTCAGCAGCAGAGAAACCTCCTGGAGGACTTCCCAGTCATGCCGTATTGGAGAGGAGCGCACCGCCACCCTCAGCTTAGACAATACAAGATCTTTCAAACCGTCGGAAGCGACCGCGAGCATTCAGCTTGAACTCGACGGCAGTGGCTTGGACAAGCAGCAGACGCACATGGCACATCCCTAGAAAAAGGGAGATTTTCTGCAGCATTCCACGACGCTTGAGCGCCACCCCCTCCGCTCTGTTTTGGGTACTTCTCTTTTATCCGCAAAGCAACGGAGAACGTCATAGAAAACGGCAAATGTCAACAAGCACAGAAAAGAAAACGAAGATAAGAAAAAAAAAACAGACATCAACAACCGAAGAGATGTGTCGATACACGGCAAAAAAAAAAGCATAAATAAATAAAATTCTTGTGTCAGCAACAATCGAGTACAACAGAAAAATTGCGTGCGTGGAGGAATATAAAAAAAAATTCCATCCAACGTACGTTTTCACAGCAAAGGAAAAAAAAATACGAATGGAGTGCTGAAAATTGTAGAACGCAGCCTTCCGGTGGACATGAGCGCACCTACACACACACACGCAATAAGCCTACGTGGGAGAGCATAGTCGCTACGGCAAACAAAAAGAAGGAGCTACACGGCAAGCATTTCTGCGTTGTATCTGGTTGCACCGGTGTGTAGAAGCTGCATATGTGCCACGGCTTTTACACATACGTATACATATTTATACACACTCATCTCGCCTTTGCTGGGAAAAGAAGGGCTTCAGAAAGCAAGACGCTTAATTACGCAAAGAGAAACCCACAAAACAAAAAATCTACTGAAAATAAAATAAAAACACAAAGTGCTGAGTGCGACTCGGGGGCACCAAGTACCTTCACGGAGAACAAAGAAAGGGAAGACCTCGGTAAGACACCGAGCAAACGAGGAAATTTGGCACATTCACAGAGGAGAGCATACGCGATGAAAGTACAAGCGGGCACACACACACGAGCAGATGTCATCCTCCACCCTCCGGATGCATGCATAGAGAACAGCAGAACAGCAGTCCTCTTCCTTTTCCTCCATTCAAAGCTTACTTACCACGGCAACGCGAAAAGTTCGGCTTGCAGGCAATCAGCACGATGATGATGATAATCACAATCACCACTGCAACAATCATGAGTGTCAGCTTCAGGTTCTTCATGCACAGGTTGCGCTTCAGTTCGGTGGAGCGCTGCTGGAACTGTTGTGCCTGATCCGCGAGTGTGGATGACTTGTCCTGCAGCGTGTCAATGCGGTCACCACGCGCTAGCACCTTATCCATATTGTCCATCATAACGTCGACGACCTGGTTGATGTCGTCGTTCAGCGCGGTGATCTTATCGTTCTGCGGGTTATTGTAGAACTCCATTTTTTGCTGCAGCAGCTTCTTGCCGTTGCGCAGCTCCGATCCCTGCGAACCGACGCTGCTGCGCACCAGCGGCTCCACCGCCTCCAGAAATGCGTACACCGTACGCATACGCATGTCGCTCGTCGTCACGCAGGCGACGATGCGGCCCTCGCCGTTGCTGATGTAGTTGTAGTTGACGCCACCATCCTTGTCCTCGATCGTCTTGCGGCGATACTCCTTCGACGGCACCGTGGCGATCACCTTTTGCATAGTTTCTGCAAGCTTCGGCTGCTCACCCGCCGGGTATTCGGCGAGCAGCGTGGTCTCATCGTTGACACAGCTATACTTGATCGGCATTGCTTTTATTTGAAATAAGTTAATAAGCCTTCAATGCGATTTGGTACGCACGTGAGGTCTATTGAAGGAGGAAGTAAATGAGTCCGAATTACACAGGGTGAATGTGTGGATTCCGTAGTGATAAACTTCGAACTGTAAGTATTCTCTTCACCGCGAGCAAAAGCACAAAGCACACACACTCACACACACTATAAAGATCTCTACAAAGATGCAGTGAGGAGGCAAGAAAAAGAAAAGCAAAACAATACTTTGCTTTGTATGTACTCGATAGCTGAAGAGCGTGGCAACAGCAGGTTTGGTTTGTCGAAACAATTGTGGAGAGGCATTTGGCGGAACCCCAATAATAATAGCAATAGACGAGGGGGAGAACAGAAGTTGCAACAGGGAAGAAAAGGGATGAGAAAGCAAGTTGACACGTGTTGTACCCGCACACAAGCACAAATAGCAACAATAATAAGCACTGAGATATGTCACAGTAGTGGCCACATCGCTGGAGCTTGGAACGAGACCACATAGCGCTTGAAGTTCCGCCGTGTTCGTACATGCTTAGCTCTTGTCGTCGCTTGATACACACTCAGTGGCGAAAAGTGAAAAAAAAAAAAGTCCTGTAGCACTCTCACATTATAAATCTGTAAACTGACATTGAGTGCAAAAAGCGTTACTGGAATTCTTGGGGCGACGTGAGCAGGGAGCAATCCCCAAGACAGTAGAATTTCAAATTGGGTGATCTATTCTTGTATTTGCTGTGCCAAGTGCCAAAATCTGATGAAAGGAATTTCTATTCTCGTCGCTACTCCCCCGCTGCTCTACGTTCATTAGCAGGTTTTTCTCCCAAAGAGCAAGAGCAAAAAGACAGCGAAACGCTCCCATATGCACAGAGTCTCGTGTCGCCGTCTATTTCTCGTTCGAGGTCCGCCTGCAGGGCTTTACTGCTCGCGACAGCGCAGCCAAAAATGGCTCGCTTGCTTGATGGCTCCCGGGAGTGTTCATCGTGCGCAGCGGTAGCAGATGCTCGTGCCGCTTTCATCGGCCGCCGAGCACCCACGACAGACGATATTCCCACACAGCCCACACCCCTCTGCGCAGTTTCCGCATACGTGACACATGCAGGAAGCGCACTGCGTGGATGTGGTGACACCACACAGGACACACGCGTTTTCGTCCACCGTGCTCTTCTGGCAGTATTTCGACCAATAGTTCTTGATAGAGGAGGGAGAGACTACGCCGCCCAGGGGGAAAGGTCCAAAGGTTCTCGGTGGGAGAGGAAGCCCCACTAGCGATGCGGACCACGCTTGCAATTGGGTGTGAATACATATATGGGGGTAGTGTCTTTCGCAGTCGATGACCACATCAAACGGGGAATGTTGACAAAAAGCCTCTCTGAGCAGCTGCGCAATCCCGTCCGCGACTTTGTGCATGATATGGCAAGGACAGCGAAAAGGCCCGTGCGTTGGGCACGGATGGTGCCGAGTGTACTGTCGAATGTACTCATCCGCGGGAGAGCTATCCGGGAAATGCAGTACCACCATCCCCGACTCCACCGACACCACAGAGGGATTGTAGAAGAACGCTAGACCAGGAAACTCGGGAGTGTTAAAGCGGCCGTATGCATCCAGAACATGACCGCGCAGCGACAACAAAGAAGAGAATGATCCACAGACAACGCGAACACGAACGTGCGGTGGAACGTGTCGCGAGTAGGGCACAAGTGCGTTTTCATCCTCGTCGGCGCGAGTGCGCTTGCGCGGCACCGCAGCGACCTGCGAAGGGAGGGCAGCCTCTGTGTGTTCCTCGCCATGAAATTCGCTCATCTGCCTCTGCCTACGCATACAAATATCCACAAAAGTGAACGAGGTAAGTTCAGAAAAGGGATCCAATGAACGCGTGAAAACTCCGCATTTGCGCGTAGACCTGCAAATCGACTGCGTCCACTGTGCACAACGCGGAACTAAAAAGCCGAGTGATGCGCAAAATTGGCCACCTGGCCACTTTGACGCCTGTTACTTTGTTCAGGGCAAACGGAGTAGGAAGAAGAGAATAGAAGAGGAGAGCGCGAGGCATTCTTTTCTCATTCTTTTAGAAGGAGAGTGCGTTTGGCAGAGAGAAAGAGAAACAGTGGCGGGGGCCTCAAGCCACTGCCAGGAGTCATTCTCAGCCATCGCACATGGCTTTGCTAGTCGAAAAACACGCGACACGCTTGCAGAGCCGCTCATGGGTCAAAGCGCATCAGCTCGAAGAACGTGAACCACAGCGATGTGTAAGAGCTCTCGCTCACCCTTGCTGCACCGTAGCGACGAAAGGATTCGTCATCTGGATGTTTCAAGCGCCAAATGAGTCGATTTTTCTGAGGACACGAGAAATCTGAAACAACAGCTTAGAAAACGGCAATTCGTACAAGACAAGAACAAGAAGCGCGTGCTGTGCTCGTTCGCCGCTTTCTTTCGTCCGTCATTAAAAGCCAGAAAGTGCAAGAAGAGAAAGCCCCTTCCGCTCCCCTGGCAAGGCTAAGACGCTGAGTTCTATGAGCAACATTCTATGGGAGTTCTATTCTGAAAAAGAGAGAAAAATCGTGTTAAACGCGAGAGTAACGCCAGGGAGCAGGTGCGGCCACAAGTCAGGCCACAAGCTTCCCCGGTATGCAGATCTGAAAAAAAAAAAGGGAAGTAGGAGGCACGCACGACGATAACCAAGAGCAGAAAATAAAGTGTTGAGTCCGTGAGAAGAACAAAAAAGTCCCTTCACTATGCACCACGCAACTGAAGAAAACAAAAAGTAAAAGGAACAGTACGCCAAGACTACACGTCATAAAACTCGCTTTGTGTGCCCTTCACTCCTCCTCTACACGCGAACGCTTGCGATCCTCAAGGGCAGCCTGCTTCAGAAGTCGGACACCCTCTTCTTTGGAGATGGTCTGGATGCGGCTCATCTTGTTATGAAAGAAGATGCCAAGAACCTTGTCGGCAACGTCGAGGAGTTCGGTCTTGAAGCTGGCTACGAGGAACTGGCACTCGTCCGACTGCCGCTCCAGCAGCTTCGCAACCGAGGTGCGGTACTCAGCATCCAAGGCGGCGTCGATTTCATCGAAGAGGTAAAACGGGGCTGGGTCGCAGCGCTGGATAGCGAAGATGAGCGCCAACGCCACGAGAGACTTTTGGCCTCCGCTCAGCTGGTCGAGATTGCTGACGGGCGCGCCATGGCCAAAGGAGACGCGAATGCGCGCACCGGTGAAGGGGTCCTCCTTTTTGTTGGCGGACCCCGATGTCACGAGCTGGAGCTCCGCTGAGCAGCTTTCCGCGCCAACGAGCTGCTTGAAGACCTCCTCAAATTGATACTGCACCTGCTTGTATGTCCGCTCAATCGCTTCTTCCTTCTTCGCATCTAGGTGCTCCATCAATTCGTAGATGCTCTCCAGCTCTCGCGTCAACGTTTCCTGTTGCGATGTAAGGTCCTTCATGCCTTCCTGCAGCGCGGCGTGTTGATCGATCGCCTTGCGGTTGACGTGCGACAGCTTCTTCAGCTCCTCGTTCACCGTCTTAAGGTGGTGCATGAGCTTGCCCAGAGACGCCTTCTCGTACTTCGCCACGTTCAGAGGCAAGACACCCAGCTGACGAATCTTTTGCAACGCTTCGTCGCGGCGCTGCACCAGCAGGCTCCGCTGCATCTGCGTCTTGTCCGCAATATCCTTTCGCTCCTGTTGGTCGCGCACAACGCCAAGCCGCGTTGCGGACACCGCATCAAGGTGCGCCTGCAGCCGCTCGCGCTCCTTTGTGTTCTCATTGATTTCGTCATCAATCTTGCGCAGCCGCACCAGCAGAAGATCGCTCTCCGCCTTGACGGCCGCCTGCTCGCCACCTGCCGCGCTGCTTGCGTGTTTCGACCAGTTGAGCTCGCGAAGACGATCTTCGACCACCGCCTTGCGCCGTCTCACATGGCGCGTGGTGTCTTCCAACAGCTGAATCTCAGTAGCCAGCTGCACCACCTCTACCTGCATTGCAGAGGAGGCGACGCGCGCGGAAGCGATGTCCTCCGTGAGCTTCTCCAGCTCGGTTTCCTCCTCAAGCGCCCACGAGCTTTTAAAGTCTTCTTTCAGCTCCTTCTTTAAATCACGTACGGACTCCGTCGCTGAGGTAATCGAGCTCTCCACAGCTTTCTTTGCCGCCACAAGGTTTGACTTCAACGTGGCAAGGCGTGCTTTGCGGTCTTCGACCAATCGTGACTCGCGCAGACGGGCATCGGCCTCCATTTCGGTGGACACATTCTGACTGCGAAGGGCCTCGATCTCGTTGAGCACCTCTGTAATTTGCTGCTCTACCGTTGCCACCTCTTGGCACAGACTGTCGAGCTTTGCGCGTCCTGCTTGCAGTTTTTCCGCAACCTCTCTTTCACGATCGCGGATAGGAAGCTTCATGTTCTGCTTGTTAATGAAGCCACCTGTGATACCACCTTTGCGGCCAAGCTGGTCACCATCAACGGTAATGACGTCGCACTGGAGCTCCTTCACGATCTCCGTTGCCGCCTCTAGCGAGGCAACCACAGCGGTGCGGCCAAAAACCTCTGCAACAACGCCGCTAAAGCGCTCGTCAAAGCCCACTTTAGACAAAAGTGGCGAGCATTCTGGCGTTGACTTGATATCGCGAGGCTTACCTTTGCATGTGTCCATTGGAAAGAAAGAAATCCGACCAGGCTTCCGTCGCTTATTCATTTCGGTCAGCAAAGTTGTGCTGATGTCAAAAGTGTCCACGACGACGTTGAAAAGCGTGTTGCCGGCAGCAATCTCAACAGCCGTCTTGTAG
Organism: Leptomonas seymouri; assembly: GCA_001299535.1. Taxonomy (NCBI): domain Eukaryota; phylum Euglenozoa; class Kinetoplastea; order Trypanosomatida; family Trypanosomatidae; genus Leptomonas; species Leptomonas seymouri. Next base: position 275,538 of record LJSK01000003.1, read on the forward strand.
CCTTCCTCCACGCTAATCAAATCGATGAGCGGCCCGTGAACGCCGGCGGAGACGTTTGCGTTTCGCATATCGTGCAAGACTTCCTGCAGCGACTGCAGGCCTTGCCGAATATCTTGACGGACCGCACGCTCCCAGTGATGTTTGGTGTTACGAGCCACTTCGTCCAAGCGCTGCACCACACCCTCTTGTTCATGCACACATTGCCAAAGGCGACGACGCTCTTGGTTGAGCAGGTCGCGCTTCATCAAGGCGCTCTTTATCTTCTTCTCGTGCTCCTGTAAGCTCTGATCAACGCTTGCAGTCGAAAGCTGCGGTGCCGCCATCTGCGCCAGCAGATCTTTGGATTCTTTTTCGACGCGTTCCATTTCCTGAGAAACAGAGCTGAGTTCTTGCTGTGACTTGGCAATCAAGCTCTGGTTCTTCCCGATTTCGCCAAGCAGCCACCTATCGCGGTCACTTTTGCTTTTGAAGAGTTTTGTGCGGTTGCGCCTCTCCCGTAGTCGCTCAAGGATCTTTCGCTGCGCCTCCATCTCCCCGGCCCTTCTCTTTGCCGCTTCCTCTTTTTCGAGGAAAAGAGTGCGCTTCTTTTCCAAATCCATTGCTGAATCCCGAAGCGTTTTGTCAAGTTCCTGTGATTCTTTTTGCAGCAACTCATATTCGCGATTGTTACGTGCTGTCCTTCCTGCAGCATCTGTCGCATCCAGGTCTGCAATCGCCTGCTTGCCTGTCAGCGCCCCGAGATCGTTCTCTATGGTTGTTTTCTCCGCCTCGAGACGCGTAATTTGTGTTGCAACTTCAACTACCTTCTGCGAAAGCTGCGCAATCTCTTGCTCGGAGGCTTCATCAGAATCATACGTCTTGCTGAACAGCTGCGCCTTCTTGCTCCACTCCTCCTCCAACTTTTGCAAGCACTCCTTTGCGTTGTCCAGCTCGGTGTTGAAGATGCAATATTCAATGCATCTCTTTTCACGATCTGCATCCTGAAACTGCTTCAGCTCGCTTGTCTCAGCCTCCAGTTCCTTCAGGCGCTTCGACAAATCATTGATCGCTTCGGAAATCTGTGTCTGCTTCACCTTGGTGTCGGCAAGGATTTTTTCACTCTCGCTGCGGCGCGCCTCGTATACCTTCGTGCCAGCCACGTCCTTGATGAGGTGATATCGGTCCTCCTCACTCATGTTGACCAAGCTCACGATCTTGCCTTGCTCTACCACGTAATAAGGGTTGCTAGACGAGAAGCCAGCACTTTCCAAAAGCTGGTGGACATCAGATGCAGAAAACTTGCGATCGTTCACGCGAAACTCATCCTGCTTCAAGCCAACCGTGCGACGGATACGCACCTCGTGCTCCTCGGAGCGGCCCGGAATCACGAGACGGCCGTCGGAGTTGTCGAACACGATTTCTACAAAAATGGAAAGAGCTGGCCTGCCGCTTCCCACGTGGAACAGTTCTTTGCGCTCCACAGCGCGCAAATTGGCAAACTTTTCATTGAGCACAAACTGAATTGCTGCAAAAAAGTTAGACTTGCCAGAGCCGTTTTTGCCAACAATCACGTTTGTTTTCGGTGACAAGCCGTCTGGGAACGACTGTTCTCGGTAGGACCGGAAACCGGAGATGATAATGTTCTTGATAAACATTGGGCCTTCGTCGCGACTCTTGTCTAGTGAATCTGACGATAAACGCGGTCGGCTGAAAAAGCAACACTGATAATTCAGTCAATCTATGGCTCTGCAACAGTAAAAAATAAAATTTAAAAAATACAGGAGGAAGTAGAGGCAAAGAAAAAAGGGGGAGAAATAAACAGCTCATACAATGAAATTAGCAGCAAATCGAACTACTGGAGCATAATTTGTTGCTAAAAGCTCAGAGTAAAAAACAGGGAAAGCATTTTCGAAGTCAATAGGGTTTCTCAGGTGGAGACGAGAAACAAAAATGGACGAGGATGGCTATAGTTGAGTATTATTATTATTATTATTATTATTATTATTATTATTATTATTATTATTAATATTATTATTATTATTTAGTTCATATACATGCACCAACAAGCGTTTTCTTAACGAAAAAAAAACTCTTGTTATAGCGATTGGTGCTCACACGTCCTACAGGACGTCGCAATAATAGTAATAAGAAGAAAAATATTACTACTAGTGATATCAATATAAATACGGTCAAAGGCGATGAGTAGAAAGCGAAGCTCACAGCACAATACAGCCTCCTAAAAAGTACAAGGGTTCATGTGTGTGCACGTGCGGAAGGTGCTTGGTGAAGCGTGGAAATGACCAAAGGAAGACAGAGCCAAATGCAAGTCGTTCGTCGACTTCAAGAAAAAAAAAAGGTAGAAAATAGAATAATAATATTCATAATTATTTACCAGTAAAAAGCCAAAAAGGAAAAAGTGCCGTACCACTAGCACGTTGAGAAGTAGTGTAGGCTCGCCACCGTCGATCAATACGCATCTTTATCCATGCAAGCCCCATATGCGTGATTTGACAGCCAAGTGCACACACTGTAATACGCTGCTTGCAGCTTTGGTATCTCTTTCTACCTTTCCAAGTACCTGCCCTCACATATGTCCCCCACAAGAATACAAGAACAACCCTCTGAGAGACAGTTCTTCCGAAGGAAGGGAAAAAACTGAGGATTGCGCAACTAGACTTTCACTCCAAGCGCCGAGGCAGAACATCATAAAATCTGCTTCCCAAACGCACACAATGCGGGCGACGCAGGGGGTAAAGCTTTATGGTTCCTCCATGGATTTTTTTTTTCTTTCGCTGATCAATTCTTTTTTCTGTCACAAAGCTCCACAGCATCTACGAAAAGGCATGCGCTTGCAATACATGAGAAACTTTTGTCTGATCGTACGGATGTCAACGAGCACCGCCAATTGCGATGTCACCTATCGTAGAGCAACAGTAGTTGCTGATTGGTGACGCTAAAACTGGTGGAAAACAGACGCACAAAAAAATGCAAGCTCAACTTACAACACCTACCAAAATGCGTCTTTGATTACCGTAGCATAAAAAAAAGGCAGAGCCCGAAAAGCACGCGCGAGGCACGAAAAGCATGAACTTTCCGTTTATAAAAGGAGGTGTAACACATGTGACAGCACGAAATACTACAAGACGAAACTGAAAGAGACTTTTGTCATTCATCACTCAAGCACAGATACCGCTTAGTCCCCATGAGAATCTCTCGCCACAGAGGTTCAGCAATGCATAACATAGTGTTTTGCTAGCCAATTACATCTTCTGCTCTTGAAAAAAGGAGTACTAGCCAGTAAGGTGCATTTTCAAGTTAGTTGACTTCGAAAAAATCAGGAAGAGGAAACCCATGCACCAGAATTACCGTGCCTGGTCTTGCAAGTACTATATTCCAGAGACCTTTATTAAGCTGTGGCATTCGCGAAAAAAAAAATGTTTACATTACTTCTGTACAAATCAAGTCACTATGTAAAGTTTGCATTACTACGACTCCGCTGCTGCCAACTATATCGGAAAGCCTTGCAGAAAAAGATATGCACTGTAGGTGGTATCACTCCACTGAGGATTTCACCCTCGGGGAGCAAAACAAAGATGCAGCAAAATGCCGGCGTGAGCGCACCCAGAAAACCCCCTTTCACATAAAGCTAAGCACATGCGACAAAGCAATCTGCTTGCAAGAACACTTTGTATAATGACGCATGCTAAAACCTATCCATTTTGTGTCGAATTTCTGTCACAGCAACCCATGAGCTAACCATAGATTCGAAACGCAGAAATATTTCAAGGCCTACGGGTTTTGACGGAAATACATGCAGGGAAAAAAAAAGACATCTATTTCACACTAGTACGAGAAAGGAGAATGCATATTTCATACACTTCACACGAAACGAGAGTTGAGGGGAAAAATGCTGACGACTGGCATTGCTTGCAACACCCCAGTGAAAAGCGTAGGAACAATTTCTCCCTACAATAATTCAAACACTAACTACTGAAGGTAATAATTAGGCTGTGTGCCACTTTTTCAGGGAAGGGGAAGGATTTACAAATGTGTTCAAGCTTAAAAAGAAAGCTGTAACGCAGCAAGCTCATGAACACAAGGGTCAGGTACCAATCACCTTCAAGATCTTATCGAGGAACACAGAATATGTGGAGCTGCTTAGAAAATCAGAAGGCCCTCGTACAGCACGTCTCTGCAGCCAAATTGCAGCAGACTTTGATAAAACTACACCTAGTGACTGTAAAAAGAGCAGTAACCGTCCAAGCAAAAATTGAAAGCTACAAGCTCAGCATAGGAAAAAAAAAAAACGCACCACTTCAATGACAAAACAGCACATGACTCCTTGTAGAAATCACCAAGCCTCTTGGTAACTTCACCGAATGATACAGAATCTGAAGGGAGGGAAGGGGTGCTTTAGAAGAAAAACCTCCTCGTTTGGCAGCGCAGAATGAGCCCTTGATGAGTACGAACTGTGTACTTGCCTTAAAGAGAAGATTTCGCTTAATAATACCGCAGCACTTACTAGAATTCATCATAGCATGTGCGCGCGTTGGGGTCGCCTCGGGGTTTGTGTCGCCTGGGGCTCTAGCGGCGGTGGCTGCGGGGGGCCGCCCGGGTCGTCTTGGCGCATAGGGGGGGGGCGGGGCGCAGGGCCCCC
>LJSK01000004.1:0-16556 GCA_001299535.1 Leptomonas seymouri
CATATGCGCACCACATCACATCCAAAAGTAAGTAAAGTGACCCTCTTGGGGTGGCTGGGGGCGGGCGGCATTGCTTTTGCGACTGTCAGAGTTCGTGTGACGTGAAGTCGGTCTTTCTTTCGTTGCAATGTCGTGCCTTAGGCCTCCTGAGGCGCCGCCCCTATTCCGCATCAAAATTACTCCTCGTAGAGGTTCACATTACGGTTTGAGTGCCGAAAGTTTTCTTTAAAGGTTTCAAGACGATTTAATTTTTTTTTCTTCAGTATATTTTTTTTTTATCTTGATCTCCTCTCCTTTGTTTTTCTTTTTTACTTTTTTAATCTTACTGTTGTGGTGGATGGAAGTTTAAATGCTTTACGCTTTTGCTTTCGTGTTTTTTCTTGCCCCCGCAGTGGAACCTCTATAGGTTTCTGTTACTGCCTGAAATGCAAGTGTGCCTGCCGATTCTCTCGTCGTTTCTTCCCTGAAGTGCTAAAAAAAATGGATTCGGCGAGAACGTTGGGGCCACTAAAAGTACCAAAAAAAAGTAAATATGAGTTCTTAATCACGCTTCGAATCTGAAGTGTTCTGTGATGTTTAATAGAGATATTGCTCGATTGGGTGGAATTATTTGTGCATTCTTCGCGTTTTAAGCCAACGCGGTAGCGGCACAAATGCACTATTCCATTATTATTTTTTTTCGGCAATCTTGTGAAGTGCTTGAAGGAGCAAATTACACGATGGTCTTCGAAAGAAATTTCGAAAACGTATCATGTCATCTTCTACAGAACACTGTTACGCATTTTTTTTTTTACAGTTCTTTTCTTGATTTAGATATTTTCAGGCTTCGCTATTTTCAATTTTTCATCATTTTCCCGTACGCGAGCGTGTGCAGACAAAGGGGTGGGTCCTGGGTGAAGAAGGTGAAGAATCGCTGTTGCGGCGGTGTCTTTCCTGCCTTTCCCAAAGACGTAACTCTTTTTTTTTTTACAATTGAACGTGACTGATGCGCTTGACCTTTAAGTGTTTCTTTGTTTTTTAAAAATATGATAAAACTATACTGTCATTTTGTTTAATACAAATGTAGTGTTACGGCGACAGGCTGAAGACTTTAACTATGGCTAGAAAGAAGGCTTTCTGATTTCGAGCGATGAGCCTTATACTGCTTTCGTGGGCTGCATAGCGACCGTGATTACCAGCAGCTGATGGTGATCATGTCCGGCACTTTGAATCTCTGTGCGGTGTGCGAGAGTGTACTCGTATGAATTCCTCTCGTCGCTCTTTTTTTTTTTTTTGCGCTCACTGGTGGCCGGGTAAAGGTAGTTTGGCGACATGTCGCGTGGATGGTGCCTGCCCTTGCGGAGGCACCTGCACAAGTACATAGTCTGCTTAGCGGCTTTCGCTTCTCTTTGCAGAGTTACTCAGCTTTCCACATCTCATTCACGCTTACCCTCCCCTTCTTTCTCCGTGTCTTCGGCTGATTTTCTTCACCCTCAAAACACATCTGTTCTTTTTTGTTGTACAGTTTCTGACCACCAAAAAAGCTTCAATTTCTACAGCAACGATCTTCCAATTAAAAAAAAAATAGAACCGAACGCTCCACTAAGTCTTCCACTGAGCAAATTGGTGCTCTTACGCCCCTTCCAGAATTTACTCATCTGTTGTAGGCACTCACATCACTTTCCTTACACCGATTCTTTTTGTTATTGATAGTAATAATAATAATAATAATAGAGCGCCTCACCGTCCAGCAGGGGAGCAGCAGCACAGTGGAAAAGTGAGCCGTCAGCTCTTTTTCTATTACTATTATTATTATATATACGTCCTGTTGTTTCCATCGCGTTATTGTTGACGAACCGCCCCTTAGCAAAGACGTAACTTTGGTGGAAAGCCCACACTGCGTGTGAATCAGCATGGGCGTAGACTACTACAAGGTTCTCGGCGTCAGCCGCAGCGCAAAGCCCAATGATATTAAAAAGGCTTACCACCAGCTGGCCCTTAAGTATCATCCTGACAAAAATACAGACAATCGCGAGGAGGCGGAGCGCAAGTTTAAGGAGGTGAGCGAGGCCTACGATGTACTGAGCGACGAGAAGAAAAAGAAGATTTACGATGTTTACGGCGAGGAGGGCCTGAAGGGTGGCGTCCCCGAGGATGGTGCTGGCCCCGGAGGCGCCGGAATGGGCTTTGGAGGAGGAATGCCTGGCGGCATGCGCGGTGGCACCTACCACTTCTCCAACAACGATGCTTTCAATATCTTTAATCAATTTTTCGGTTCGTCCGACCCGTTTGCTGGCGGTGAGGCCTTCGGCGGTGGTGGCCCAGGCCTTCATCGTGTCTTTCGTGGCTTCGGCGGGCCTGAAGGGTTCGCTTCCGGCTTCGGCACGCCGCAGTCGTCACCGGCCTACGATGTGCCACCGATGGAGTACACCTTTGCGTGCACTCTCGAAGAGATCTTCACCGGCTGTACAAAGAAGTTTAATGTATCGCGCAACATGCCGTCGGGCCCCGAGAAGAAATTGTTCGAGGTGAAGGTGCTGCCTGGATACAAGAAGGGAACGAAGATTCGGTTTGAGCGGGAGGGTGGCCGTGTCGAGAACTACCCGCCGAATGTGCTGGCGGACATGGTGTTCATTGTGGATGAGCGGCCGCACCCTCGGTTTGAACGTCGCAATGCGGACCTTTACACCACTCTGCACATCAACTTGAAGCAAGCGCTGCTGGGTAGCACGGTGACAGTGAAGGGCATCGATGGCCAGTCCATATCTCTCCCTCTGACGGGTGTGAGCAAGAACGGCCGGAAGCTGCGTGTGAGTGGGGCGGGTATGCCGGACCGCAAGTCGGGTCGTCGCGGCGACCTTTACGTTACGATTGAGGTGGACATGCCGGAGTCCCTCACTGAGGACACGAAGCGGCTGGTGGAGAAGTGCACCTTCTAAAAGAAGGGTCACACCTTCATGCTGCTCCAAAAGCAAGAAAAGAGAAGAAAAGCGACTCCTCATTGTGGAGCTTTTGAGCAGATGAACCGGCAAGTTTATTGTTGGCCATACTCTAGAATAGCTCCCTGGCTGTATCGCAGGCTCAGTTGCTTGCATTTAGGATTCGTGGGGTGCTGGCTACTTGAAGTTGTTTCTTGCGCTACATGCACACACACTCACATATGTGCTCATTCTTTCTAGGCAGTCTTTCGTTCTTTTGCGTTATGTCTCAAAGGGGCAGTAAGCGCTGAAGCGCAAGAGGACGTAAGCAAACAAGATCATCTGCGTGAGAGGTGATAAGCTGGTCCAGCAGTATGGACTCGTAAGTACAGGGCACTGTACAGCTGTGCATACGCATGCCGCCCTCTTGCTTTCCATGACTTAGTAGCCCACCCTATTTGAATTCTATTACGTCTGCCCGTTTTCTTTTCTTTTCAAGAAGATGACTAACGGTGCGACTCAGCGCCAGATAATCCCCTACCTACGGTGCTGGTGTGTGGGCGTGCCCAAGCCCTCGTATTCCCTGTCATGAGTATCTTTATTGATATTATTGTTACTATTCATTTAAGCCACTCTTTTTTTTCTTCTCTTTTTGCTGGGATGGAGTTTTTTTTTTTCATTTCTCCCTTTCTTCTTGCCCTCAGTTGTGTGGAGTTGTTGGAAGGCGCCGCCATTGCTCTTGTTGCTCGCTCGTTCTAAGCACTCTTATCGGCAGTTGTACGGCACCCATCGTTTTTGAAGCGGCAAGAACACTCCATGAATGAACAGCACAACGTTCCTCATCAAATGGAAAACACCAAGTATGGCACTTTATCGATAAAAAGGGCGAACGCTCCTTGTGCATCGAAGTCTAGTGAAGCACCCAAGTTTCTTGGCAAAGGTGCTTATCGAGTTGGGCTAATGGCACGCATGCTAACGTTGGCCGTTATCCGAAACGGCTTGAAATAAAGATCTGCCGGCGGTAATTTGCCGGTTCTGCCTCGTACGCGGGCCAAGCGACGCATGCTGCTGCACTTGTTCTGCACTTTTGCATTTCCCCGTTGCCGCTTCTTTTCCTTCAATTTTTTCCGTCTCTTTGTTTTCACTTCTTACGGTGTGATTGGAATGGAAACACCCCTGGCAGAAGAAGGAAAAAGAAACCACAGCGTAAACACGTATTTCTCTATGCACATAGCCAATCCAGCATCTAAGCTAAAGGTGCGTTCAAAAAGAAGTGCGTGATACACTTGTGAAGAGCCATACCCTCTCACCTAGTCAACGTCTTGCGCACACCGCTGCGACCCCCTCCCCCTTCTTTTCTTGCCCTTTCTTTCATCTTCGCTCAATTAGAGCTTTGAAGATGCTGGAGGACTCCGATGAGAGCATTAAAGTAATTGTGGTAGGAGACGGCAATGTTGGCAAAACCTGCATGTTGCGCCGTTTCGTAAAGGGCGACTTCATTGCTCAGTACCGCAAAACAATCGGTGCAGAGTTCATGGAGAAGGACGTGTACTTACGATCTTCCGACACCACTGTAAAACTTATGCTCTGGGACACCGCCGGGCAGGAGGTGTTTAATGCGCTCACACAGGCCTACTACCGCGGTGCAGGTGCTGCCGTGCTGGCCTTCAGCACGGTGGATCGCGATAGCTTTATGAATATCGCGGGGTGGAAGCTGCGAGTGGAGTCGGTCTGCGGGCCCATTACGATGGTGCTGTGCCAGACGAAGTTTGACCTTTGCCACGAAGCGGTCATTACAAATGCGGAGGCCGAGCAACTTGCTAGCCAGCTGGAGGTGCCGCTTTTTCGCGTATCCACAAAAGACGACTTCAATGTGACGCAACTGTTTGAGTTTACGGCGCAGCAGTGCGTGGAGGGGGCCGCTGTTGCTGCAACAAGCGAAGAAAACGAGCCCAAAGAAAGCGACTCCCACATGGAGGATCAGCTCCAGCAGTCGGGCGTTGCCGTTGAGGGGGAGCCCACAGCGACGGTGGCGGAATCAGGGAAACAGATCACTTCACCAGGTGCGGGCGGCGCGCCTTCCCCATCTCTAGCAGTGCCCGCGCCGACTGTCAGTACAGTGGCACCGAGCGCTTCGCCCGCTGCAGATCCTTTTATACCCGCTACCGCAGGGAAGGCCGGCAAGGACGCGGCGACACCCATTGCTACTGGAGGCAAGTCAAAATTGGGCGGCGGCAAAGATAAAGCTTCTTCACAAACAAAAGGCAGAGTTTCTCTGAACGAGCCAGAGGCGCACGAGCATCATCACAAAAAGAAGTTTAGGTGCTCTTTGTATTGACGTAAGACATGTTTCAGCAGCTCAGCGTCTTGAAAGGACCGCTGAGGAGCCCTTTTGCTTTTGTTTTCAATGCTGCTCATCTGCCTGCACTGCGGCTGCCTGCCTCCGGTTATTTCCTTATTGCATTGCGGTTATTTGGTTGCACTGCTTGCAACTCGCTCTCCAATTTCGATGCCTCTATACGCGTCTGTGCGTGTTTGTTGGCCATCCAGCTGCCGGGCGCATCTTGTGCCTTTTTACTTTTGGGGCCCGCTTTTCATTCAGCGTCATTTGCAGAAAGTGTGACAAGGGGCCGCGTGTTCTCATCTTTTTTTTTTTCCCTTTTGTGTTTGATCGTGGACCAAAGCGCCTATTGTGGTCATCTGAAACGGCAACGGTTGCAGCGTTGCCAACTCTGTGAGCCTCCCTTCTCCTTATTCCCCCCCCTGGTGTCGTGCGGATTGCCTGGTAGGTAATTCATTCCAAGCGGTTGCCATAAAGGTGCAGGACCCTTTCTTGAAAAAGCGCGCTCTGCCATTTAAAAGGTTTTTGCCATTCGGTGGCATATTTGGCGCATTTACAAAAGTCTTTTTCTTTTTTAAGCATGAGGCTGGAATATCAACGAATTTCAAAAGAAAGCAAATATTAAGGTAAATGTGAAAGACATTTGGTCGAAGGCAGCTGCATCGACAAGCGTTGCTTTACAGCTTCAATTAAATTCTTGCAGCTGTTGTGGCTATGCACGGCAATATGCAGCGCCTTTTTGTTCTGAAATACGAAAACGCGGTAAACGAAAACTGTAAATTTGCTTTTCGAGCCATTCTTTCTTTCTTTTTCATTTTGATGGTGGTAATCGTAGCCTTTCCACATCTTATACCCCCCCTTTTCACGATATTACGGACATCATCTCTTTCACCTTTTCTTTTTACATGCTAGTGCCTACTTGTGGCTTTTTAAAGTTCTCTTCTATGGATGCCAGATTAGACCACTCCTACACGCCCTTTTCATGCGTTTGCGGTGCTCGTGTTTTGTATTTTTTTTGTTCTACACTCACGCTTCGGATGCTGTGCATTTCCTTTCCCCCCAAAACGTTCTGAGCACGTTTTGTATGTGTGCGTCTCTTCTTTTTTTTTCTTTTTGTGGTTGTCAGTGGTCTGGCCTTCTTCGGCGCACGTTTTCGCTTTTCCCACTCTTTCTTGACGTTTGCGCATCACCCAATACTCTCTGCAATCCTGCAGCTTGTACAAAACGTATTGCACATTTTCTTTTTTTAATCGTCCCCTCGACGTCACATTCGGTCGAGTGAGAAGAGATGGTGCTGGGGCTTGCCGAACGCACTGTCTTTGAAGTGTCCGTAATGCTGCCTGTGACAGGGGAGAAATTATCATGTGAATTTGCATGAAGAAGCAACGAATGGAAAGTACCAGCAACCCTATGTGTTGTGCGCGGACTTTAGTAATGAAAAGCCACAGTGCTCTCACTCTTTCGACTGCTCTCCTTCTGCTTTTACATGATATACATATATGCAATCGACCACCGGCACGTCACTCAGCCAGAAACGCAAGGAGGGAAAGCTAACCGGAAGCGTGCACAGAAAGCTCTATGTAGGCGCCCTGGATTACATTTTGTTTTTCAGCAATGCTGTTTATGGACTACGTCCAGTCGCTGTGGGGCAACTCCGCTCCCTCGGCGCCCTCTTCAAGTGCCGGTCTCTTCTCTTCTCCTTCGGCACACAGCAATAATAGCGGGTCTGCACAGCACCTCGGCTGCGGCGTGTGGCCGCTGTCACCGCAAGTGCGAGAGGAGATGAAAAAAGGAACACGGTACAACATGAAAGTGATTCTCCGCGGCACCAAAGGCACGGGCAAAAGCACACTGCTGGCTCGTCTGACCGGACATCCGCTGCCCATCTCCTACACGCCTTCCACAGAACTCGTAGCCTCCACAATGCGGCTCCAAGGCGAGCATTGCGCCCCAAATGAGGGTACAAAAGTAGACATTTGGGAAGCCGTAGAGGAGGGCAGACAACGGGCCGCGTCGTCGTTATCGCTGAACACGACGGTCAAAGAGACCCGCCACGTCCCAGCGGCACAGCTGCAGGAGGCGCTGCGGGTGGCGGCTGACGCTCGCCTGCTGGACGTATACGCTGGTGCCCATCTCACCATCTTCATGATTGACCCGCGCCAGCGTGCATCATGGGATTATGCGAAGCAGGAGACACTGCACGTTCCGCCGACCTGCTGTGTCCTCTACGCCCTCAACTTCCTGGATGTGGACACCGATGCGAGAACAGCTAGCGTGTCGTTGGAGGAGGTACAGGCGTGGTGTGGGCGCGTGCGGCGGTCCACCACAAGTGTGGTCCATCGTATGCTGGAGGGCCGACAGGCTTCCGAAGAGTTTTCTGTGCGACCCATGACGGCGGTTCTGAGCGCACTCTCAGGGGCAGGCATTATTGGTGTAATTCGCGCGCTACACGTGGCCAGCACACTGCTGCGCATTGAGACAGAGGAGGTGCGCATTGCTCGCCTGTTTGAGCTGATAGCGCGCCAACAGGCGGTCTCGATCGGCGACGACGCTACGCCGCAACAACATCCCGCACCAAAGGCAGTGCCGACAATGGGCAACGGATGCAGCGAGCAGTGGGCAGCGATTTCTGGCAAAACTTCCATGAAACAACAGACAGGAGGTCAGCGCCAAGTTAGCACCCTAAATAGCGTCCAGTGCACAAATGACTATCCATCCCCAGCAGTTCATCAAGCTCTAGCCAAGTCGGCATCGCCGCCGGCAACCGGCCGCACACCAGAACTCCGTATGGAGCACCGAACCACAACGTCATCGCGCGCGGGGTTGGATAACGAGCTCCTTCTTTCCAATCAGCACCCTGACGCTGCCCCGCCGCGTGCCCTGACTGAAGCAGAGACAATGAGACTTTTTTTGGGCAGTGGCAGCAGTGGCGGTTCGAACGCCTCAAGTCGTTCTTCGCGCTCCTCTTCCTTCTCTACCGCTGGACGCCCCTTTGGTGGCCGCACAGGGGCAGCAATGGAGACGCGAGGCGTGCTCAGCACCTGTCAACCACTGCCGAGTAAGCCGAATGAGACGCTACCCACTGCCGCCATGTCGCTATCCTCACGAGCAGAAGCGCCACACGATCACACCCTTGAGACCGCAAAGGGTAGTGCAGAGCTCGAGGACAGCAGTGTAGCGGTGCACACAGCACGGCCATTAGATGAGGAGGTGATGCGCGCACTTGCGACCACCATGGTGCACGACGCGGAGGTCCCTGCGGACGACTTTTTTCAAGAAGAGGGAGGCTCCAACACGGATCTCGGAGGAAATCCGGCGTTGCCATCTTCGGTTCCTGCAAAAGCAGGCGTTTCACCCCTCTCCTCCTCTCCCGAGAGCACAGGGGCGCCTCACAGCGGTTCTCCGGCACGCTTTACAGAGAAGACACACAGTCTGCGCGCTTGTCCGCTGTGGACGCAGCGGGTGGTGCACAAGGCCTCCACAGCACCTTCGCTCCCGCTGACCAGCGACACCGGGGCCGTGTTTCAGAACGAGGTGTCGACCATTTTAGCCCAAATGACGGCGGCGCTGTCCGCCAGCACTCCTCAGGAGGACGGCCAAGAGGGGGACTCGGCAGCAGCGGCAGAAGGCGCGCACCCTAGGAACGTGCGCTGCACCGGCGAGGTGACAAGTGAGAGGCACCGGAAAAAGAGATCATCAAAGCACCACAGTGTCTTGAACGACAGCACTTCCGGTCGTCACGAACGTTCACGTCACAGAAAGCACCGAAACCACTGCAGCACGGCGGATGGGCAGTGCGCTGATCAGGCTGAGAGCATGGTGGATGATGGCAGCTTTGAGCTGGTCGTGATGTGAGCTTTGATGTTTTGTAGATATCTGACTACGATAACCTGACGCTAAATTGTGGTGTCACTGCATTCACGCCAGTCGTTGCTGCTTTTTTCTCTTTGGATGGACGATGTGCGCATGATGTGCCGTTTCAACCTTGCTGCTCTTACGGTTGCAGAGCGTAAGTCTTTTTTCTTTTTTTTTCGCGCTGTTGAGATTATAAACCATCGAAGGCTTTTTCTGTAGCTGGTGCGGCAGCTTCACGCGATAAAGCGGAACCAAACGTGCCATCAAAAAGAAGAAATGCAGACTATCTTGCTGGTCATTCATCTGCACCGTTCTGTGAACTCTGCAGTGCATCGATGTCCGCACCTCATGCGGGGGCTGGAGTACTCCATGCGTATATGGGGGCGTTTTTACCAGTGCAGTGCATGTATATGCGTGGCGAATGAAACGAATGGAATGTATTCTGCTACTGTTGATTTTTTCTTTTTTCCCCCACTCTTTTTTTTTTCGTTCTATCTGTGGAACGGCTAGGACTTTCGTGTTCCGGCAGGTACAGAAAGGGCTGAACACTGGGAGCACCATCCACTTGCTCTACTCTCATTCTTTATGTTTTAATTCGTATTGTTCCTTGCCTGCAGGCGATCAGCCAATTCTTTTTTTCAAATGGAATCCAGCCCATTGCAACTGCAATGGGTATCATAGACTTTTTTATGCGCATTCGGCCCTCTAGCAGGCATGCTAGCATCTTATTTCTCGGCTTAGACAGCGCTGGGAAGACTAGCATTCTGCGGCAGCTAAGCGACGATGACAACACCCACGTCACCAGCACGCAGGGCTTTCAAATCAAAAAGCTTATTGCCGGTGGCATCAAACTTGATGTATGGGACACTGGTGGTCAGCGAGCTTCCCGCTACTACTGGAGACAGTACTTTAAGGAGGCGGACGTGATCATCTACGTGGTGGATGCCGCGGACCCTCGTCGTATCTTGGACGCTCGACGTGAGTTGGAGCACTTGCTGGAAGAAGAGAAGGTGGCCGGTGTCCCGCTGTTAATCTTTGCCAACAAGCAGGACCTAATTGGGGCGATGTCTGCGGAGGAGCTCACGATGACGCTTAACTTGACCGATCTCCGCGACCGTCGGTGGAACATCCAAGGTTGCTCCGCTATAACGGGTGATGGGCTCGGAGAAGGAATCAGCTGGGTCGTGAAGCAAGTCAAGAAGTAAAAAAAGAAGAAGAATGGACGCTGACATTAGGTCTTCTTTATTGTCTTCCATGAGCTTGCTTTGCTACGCGAATGCTCCCGGTACGGGCGTGTCTCCTCTTTTCCCTTTTCTTCTGAGTTCATTGCTCCACACACACACTTGTCTTGAATAGTTTTTTTGTTTGTTTCTTTCGATGCTCACTCATTCACTTTCTTTCCATTCGCAGTGTGTTGGCTCTACCCCATTATCATTTTTTTTTTTTAAATTGAATAGTGAACGGAGTGCAACGGTGGCGGCGGCGATGCCCCTTGACTTGCTCCGTGCGTGTGAAAAGAAGAGAAAAACAAAACCTGCGAGCACATATCATTTGGCACCCGGAAAAAGAGAATAACATTTCCAAGTCGATGAGCTGCATGCAAGTTTTGATGCTGCTGTGGAAAACGAAAAGAAGCGTGCCCAAACGCGCACCGGAAGACATGGCGGAAGCAGGAGCCTGTGGTCTCCCCCCCACTTCTCCCATGTACTAAACGTAGACGAGGAAATGGTAGAAAAGATGAGAGGCTGCGCAGCGTAACACCAAATATGGAGCTTGCTGTTCTCCCTCAAATCTGATTCTTATCTGTCGCATCACATACCCCTCTTTTCATCTCGCTATCGAATGCATTACCCAAAACTTCTCATGCAGGCTTATTTATCAAGTCGTCACAAGGCTTCTTCCACTTACTTCCCAGTGCTTCTTTCTTTGAGCACCAAAGGAAAGAGCAGTCGGAGGAACGCTGTGCTACTTGGCAAAACAAGAAACCACAAAACAAAGGACCCACCCGATAACGTTCTGCAGCACCATACACCAAGAGGTGCACATTCGTTACGCCAGCTCTACTCGTTCTTCGTTACAATTACTATAGCACTGCATGCATGTCTGTACCCGACTGTGCGGCATCACACGAGTGCGGCGACAGCGCCGTGTACGTGCGTTCGCCCCTCACGGCGGCCGAAAGTGATGCCCAGTACCTTCCAGGCAGTCGCTTCCTTAATGCGACAGAGTTTAAGCGCATCTATCTTGGCTCCGGTGAAGGCGAAAGCGCCGGCCAGCCTTCTTTAAATGCTGGCACTGTTGCTGCTGTTGCTTCCTTGCAGCGACACACAAGTCCTCTCTTGGCTCAGCGAGATGCGGTGACGAGTAAAAGAATGATGTCACGCATCGAAAGCAGCGGCAGCGCTGCTCCTCGTTGCTTCGCGTACAACAAGCCAGTTAGCTTGGTGCCTTGCCGGCCTCCACCCTCGTCGGCGACGATTTTGCCTCGCGCACAGAAAGGCAGGACGGTGCGCATGCTCTATTCGAATGCCGGCGGCAACGCGCACAAGGTGGAGTCGCCCTTCTCGAAGAAATCTTCCCGATGCCCGCAGGTGACGCGCAACAGTGCGAGGGAAACTTTGGATCCCAATTCTTTGTGCAGGGAAGAGTCCAACGCAGCTGTCCCTTCTCTTCTTTCGCAGCAGTTACGGTGTAGGGTGCGTGCGGCGCGACGCTCCCCTTCTATCTCTGCGGCCGCCGACGCGGCACACGCGGCGGCCGAGCACGCCTCAGGCCGCGGGCTGCGCACCGAAGACGCGTGGCTTTCCTTGCACCGTGAGCTGACGGACAGAAAAGAGGAGGTGAGGGCCCTGCAGCGGCAGCTGCGCCACGCGCAGGTGCTCGTTCGCACGCTCCACGGCCTGCCGAATGAGGAGACGGACGGGGAAGATGAGGGGAACTGGAGCCGAGACGCCGACGCAGAGTCGAAGGAAGGGGACGGGAATGTGGACGGGAAGAAGACAAAGGATTTGGGCAGCTCCTCGGCTGCCGAGCACCATCCGAAGGGATACTGGCAGCGGCGCGCGTACTTTCTTGAAAAACAGCAGGAAAAGCTCACATTGGAGGTCGAACAGCTGCGCCGCGACGCCCGTGCTAGCAAAGTACGCGCGCTCGTGAAGGAGCTTGAGGTCGCGCGGAAGCAGTTGAGTCGCTACCGCCCTCAAAATCAGCGTCCACCTGCACCCGCTACTTCCCGAAGGACGGGCGATGGGGCAGAAAACGATACGGTAGGGGTAGACAGTGAAAAGGAGGAAAACACAGGCACTGAAGACGACTGTGCGATTACTTCTGGGCTTGGGGCAAACCGCTGGCCGAACGATCACGGCTTTCCTGGAGCCGTAGGCGCCACCGCTGCCGATGAGGTCTTCCTGCGTCAAAAGGACGATTTAATCCGTGACCTGCGTGAGCGGCTTCGCCTTCTCACTGTCCAGTACCAAAAAGCGGACGCGCAGGTGATTGCCTCCAGCCGCCAGCTCGATGACTTGACACACCGCTACACTGCGATGCAGACAGAGTGGCGCGGGCTGCGGCGGCTGCCGCAGGAGCTGGCGCAGGTGCAGCAGCAACTCAACAGCACGCAGGCGCGGCTGCTCGACTCAGACCGTGAGGTGGAGGCCTTTCGTCAACTCTTTGACACCCTCGAGTCCCCTGCCACGCTGCGTGCCGTCATGGACGAGCGCGAGCATCTTGTGGAGCTCCTGCGGCAGAGCCAGCAGCAACAGGCGGGCCTCCGGGACGAGATGAAGGCGAGCCAGCAGCAGGCCGTCCGCGCTGTAGAGGCGAAGTACCTTGCCCAGCGAGAGGAGGAGCACGCCCTGGCGCGGGACCGCGAGGCGCAGCAGGAGCAAACGATACGCAGGCTGCGAAGGCAGGTTGAAACTTTAAAGCAGCAGCTGGGGGCGCAGAGAGAGACGTACGAGGCGGAGCTTGCTGAGAACGCAGGTGAGCGCGTGGCTGTCTTGACGGAGCGCTTGTTAGAGTCAGCCGCATACAGTGGGCGAGAAGCAAGTGGGGAAGACCCCAGCGGTAACAACATCGGCTGCACGAGTGCTGGACCATTTAACAACAATAAGTTGCTGCCGTCGGAACAGAGCGTGGACGTCTCTCGCAGTGCGTCGCATAGCGCGCTGGCTACGCCGTGGCAAACGTCGCGTGACGGTCAGCGAAGCGCACCAGGCGATGGGACAGCTGCCGCTGTGGCAGTAGTAGACTCTCTTGAGGGCTCCTCGACGCTACTCGACACGCCTTCTTCCGAGCACAATTTGGTGGGTGCGGTGCTGCAAAAGAAATATGCCTCTTCTTTGCCGCCGCAGGGTGGTCTCAAAGACGCCTCCGGTACCCCGGTGGAGAAGAAAGCGGCACGCCCTCTCAGCGCTCATGCGGGCTCGGATAATTCGTCACTGACACCGATGTCCGATACGATCAGCTCTACAGTGGACACGTTGACGGACATTGAGGAAGATGAAATATGCAACGAAGAGAAGGAGTCCGTAATGGACGGTCCTCTAACCGTTTCGTACACAGTGCTGGGCTCCCCCTTGCCCAACGCGCCCTCTAAAGAGATTTTTGCAGGTGCCGCCCCGCATGACGACGGCCACAATAGCGGCAATAGTGCCGCGTTGGCGGTTCACCAAGAGCTGGCCAGCAACGAGGAGGCGTTAGACAACAGCGCGACTGCATCGCAGGACAGCAGCAGCAGCATCAGCAGCAGCAGCCGTAGTAGCACCGCGCAGGATGATGAGGTCATGCAGGACGAGACAGCCGAGAAAATGGAGGGCCTCGCTTCCGACTTGTCCAGCGACCCTGTCACACCTCCGCGGACTCGAGGCGAGATGCGTATTGGGTTTAGCTTCCCAAGGCCACACGATCCGGCAGCGACGCCGGCCGCTGAAAAAAGAACTTCCTCTACGAGCCGCTGCGTTCACGTCTTCGACTTCCCTGTGCCGCCCATTGCGATTGTGCACCCCGTGTCCATCCTGATCAACCGTTCCACCATGGGTAGTCCTCAGTTTGCGAGTGATGTGCGCGCCGTCGTATACTCGCCCCAGACGAGTACTCAGCAAAGCATCACCGTCACCTCCGATCCGACGCACTCGCAGCCGCTGCTGACGGAGAGCGAAAGTGAAAGCCCGCGGCGCGGCGAGGACGATGACGACGACGAGGAGGAGGAGTCGTCATCAAACTCCAACTCTTCGTCGTCCTCCACATCTTCTTCTGCATCATTGCCGGCAGCGACGCCCTTGGCGCCAGCGCAGGAGGCACAGAAAACGAAATGGCAGCCTGTGACAACCGAAGGCATCGTTGGGCTTAAAGAGGTCGAGGAAAATGGCAAAAATGTTGTCTCCCTCCGCGAAGCAACGGGTTCTAGCGCGAGCACCATTCATTCCGGACCGCAGTCCACGCTGGCCGACAGCCTGGAGAACATGCTGGCGATCCCCAACACTGACGCGCCGCCCCTTGCGCACCTCACGCAGTTGCCGGCACCAGCGATACGCACCACAGAGGCGCCCGACTCCGCCCCTTCACTCGCACCACCCGACCAGCTCTCCGCTCTGGCGGTGCATTCAACAGCGCACATGTCCATGCTGTCTCTACAGGACTCCACGGCGAATCTAACAGGTGCGATGTCCAACAAAGCCGCGCCAGGCCTCTCTCCACCGGCTGCTACGCCATTTATGAACTCCAGTTTGTACCCGCCGCGGATCAATGGCGGGTACCCACTGCCAATTTTGAACTTGGATGAAAGGGCGGTGGGTGGCGGGGCACCGCGGGGCGACTTCTCGCCGCGGCGGCAGAGCACGGACCACGGCAGCTTCGAGCTAGTACAACAGTTCTCGGGCAACGCGTCGTTTGACTTTGTGGGCCCCCTCGCAGAGCGTCATCGTCTTGAGGACTTGCAGAACAACATCTTCCTCTCGCAGCAGAATTCCCCAGCAACGCTTTCTAGCGGGGCCGTA
Source organism: Leptomonas seymouri (assembly GCA_001299535.1). Lineage (NCBI taxonomy): Eukaryota > Euglenozoa > Kinetoplastea > Trypanosomatida > Trypanosomatidae > Leptomonas > Leptomonas seymouri. The sequence goes on from LJSK01000004.1 coordinate 15,090, forward strand.
GGTGTCGCGTCTCTCTTCCCGAGTGCAGCGGCGGGGGTGAATACCAGCCGTACTTCGGTTGCTGCAGACGCCGCTGGCGCACACAAGACGTCCCCGTCCTCACTGGGGTCCGAGGCACGTCAGCAGAGCAGCACCGCCTCTAATGGGCCCAACAGTTCGTCTCAGAATGCTACCACTGGGGGTGCGCTTGAAAAGAATGAGAGTCCGGCTAGTGTAGAGAGCAACGTGAAAGAAAACGAAGAGCATACGGAGCAGCAGCTGCTGAAGAGCATGCCAGCTGCCCCGGTGCTTGCGGTGGCCGCGTCGGAACACCTTGGCGTCTCAACGCAGTCTGCGTGTGAAGCAGAGGGCTTGTCCATCGATGGTCCGTCGCAGTCGGAAGTGCAGGCGCGCACACCGCTGGTCACCGCTTCGAACGCGGATCAAATGGACGAGGAGAAGGTATCAATGGTGGAGCTTCCTCCGCCGATCGCTTCTTCTACTTCCGACAAGAGCAGCGGTGCGAACCCGAGCCCGACGCCGGAGGTCCTGCGGCAGGGGCAGACGCTCTTGTCGATTTCCATGGATGACGCAAACGCCTTCAAGGATGCAGCAGCGGACGCCGGTGAAGCGGGTGCGTCCGGTGTTCTGCCGGCCTCTTCGTTTGATCCACCGGCCTCATCGCCACTGGCTGAGCACGCACGGCAAACGTTTGAGCTGCAAGCTTCCGAGCTCTCAACGAAGGGGGAGAGCGTGAAGCCGGCGGAAGCGGTTATGAAGTCCCCTGCGCCTGCTGCAACTTTATCTCCTACTGGTGCGCCGCTCGTGCCGTCTTCGCTGATGGCGATGGTGCCAACACCGCCCTCCGTGGTGGTGCCTCTGCCACCTCGTGTCGCGGTGCCACAGCCCCCTTCTTTTTTATCCGCGCCACTGTCTCCTCCCTCACAGCAGTGCGGAGCCATGGCTTCCCGCGGCTCAAACGTTGCGAATGCACCAACGGCGGCGGTGGTATCTGCAGTGCGTGCACCGGAGGGCGTTCTCTCATCTCCGTCCACACCTGAGGAGGTACGCAGGCTCTCTAGCGCGGACATGAAGGAAATGGAGGGGGACGTTGACGATGACTCTTTTTCTTTTGCACCACCTACGGTGAAGGACGGGACGGTGGAGAAGAAGAGCTCGCCACCGGGACCGCGTCCGTTGCGTGGCTTCTTTCTCTCGGCGCCTCGTTGCGAGCCGCCACCGCCGCCGGAGTCGACGACGTCGGGCTCCCCCGAGTGAGGCTCATTGTGCATGCGAAGAGAGAGAGCGAAAGTGTTGATTATGCATTCTGGAGAGCATTAGAAGATGGTCATTTGCGTTGTGCTTCCGATGCTAAAAGGGGTTTTCTTGAGTATTGACAGGCGGCGCACCTGCGGGCGACCCCATAGAGGGTGAAAATGAAGAGCCGAGTGTGATGCTGTTTTTTTTCGATGTTCCCCCCCCCCCCCC
>LJSK01000004.1:16617-32234 GCA_001299535.1 Leptomonas seymouri
CCCCCCCCCCCCCCAATACCACCTCTAATTATTATTGTTATTTGCTCTTTGTGTTAGACGTTCCACTCGATAAGAGCCACTGCTTTGTGTCGAGTCGATTACACCCTCGTACGCTGTTAGACTAGAAATGTATTTTGGAGAAGAAGCAGTAGCGTGTTTGCTACGCGAAGACATCTGCAGGGCTGCGGTGGCACCCTACAATTGGCACTGCTGTTCGTGACGCCGAACGGGAGGGATGTGCTACGAGCAACCGCCATCACCCTTTCCCATGTGTAAGCAAGTAAGAGGCGGTGATGTGGGGTAGAGCTATGAAACGCAACAAGAACAACGACAACACCAGCGACAAAAAGCGGTTGCGCGACATCCAGCGACTACATTTTCCTTCTCACATGTGCCGACGCTCCTTTTTTTTTTTTGCTTCCTTTCCTTCGCTGTTGTGGTGCACCTATTTCTCAACTCCTGTAACATACATCACCCAGTGCGTAGTGAACACAACTGACGCTGCTACACACCCTTCACTTGAGACTTGCGATAGAAGGTGGCTGTTGTCGTCTTTGTCACTTCTGAGTTTGTGCTTCCGGCTGACCGTGCGCTCTTCATCGGTTGACGTTTCTTTTTTTTTTTTTAAATTTCTTTCCTCCCCTCTGCCTGATATCCGCAGTTCAGGGGCCGTGATCAACTGGGGATCATGTACGTGGGCCGGTTACTCCAAGAAGAAAACCCTATCTTTCCGTATTGTCCTTCAATACTTCCCTTGGTCTTCCGCGTTGGTGCGGCGCAGTATGCCGACGTCTTCCACACATCTCAATACCTCCGACGCAAGCGTAACGCGCTCTGGCCACGATGCCGCCGCTAGTATCTGCGCGCACCTTATCGTTTACAACGGGCTCAGCCGTGTGCGCATCGCCCACGCCGTCGGCCTACCTGCCCTGGTGATTGAGGAGTCTATCAAAAATGGCGTTTCTTCGGCGACGCTACGCGCGCAGTTGTGCAGCTGGCTCTACGAGGCAGCCCCATCGCAAAAGCTGCGTGTGCCCACTGAGCTGTTTGCCCAGTTGCAAGAGGAATGCGCAGCTGATGCCATTGAACAGCAGCATCAACGCGGTGGCGTCGTGTCTTCGTGTGGCGCCGACCACTCTTCTTTTTCCGCGCTAGATTCCGTCTCACAGGCGCACTTCGCCAAGCTGCAGCGGTCCGTGGGCCAGAGTTTTATTTCGATCTTGAACGACCCCGGCGAGCCGACCACCAACGTCGACTGGAGCACCTGGATTGGCGGAAAGCTCTACGAGGCTTTCGACTTTAACGGCAGTGGGGGGAGCTTAGAGGACCTTCTACGCAGCTTCAAAGAGCGGCAGGTAGGCCCAGACTCTGCGGCGGCGTTGCTGGCCGAGAGTCCGCCCAACCAAGACTTCAGTGCGTACGTGAAGCTTATTTCTGATTCGTACCAGGCAAACCGGCGAGAGGGCATCGCCAACGATGCAGATGAGTGGCGGGAAGAGACAAGCGACTTGCTTTATAGCGGCCCCACTGGTGCGGGCTCGACGCCGACAGTGGACGGCGGCCCCTGGCCGCACGGCGTGCCCAGCTGCTTTTTTGAAAAGGGCTACGACGCCTCGATGGAGGTGATAAAGCTGTCGGAGGTGGTGGGTGAGTCGATGCCCACTTTGTCAGCATCACCTCCGGTTGCTGCAGCGGTGCCAAGTTCTTCTTCCCAGGAGCGCCCAAGAAGTGCGACTGTGGCTTCGACAAGAGGTGTAGCGCCCTCGTCTTCGCTATCCGCCACGGATGAGGCTGGTGCCTCGTTGCCAAAGTCAACAGCCACGCCGTTTCTCAGTCATGTCGTTAACAACACCACCTTCACCGACGACTTTGAGTACTTGGAGAGCCGAAACAAGGAGCTTCGAGCGTGGGAGTCCGCCGTCGAAAAGTGCCTGCTGCATCACGTCAAGCACCGCTCTGAGGACTTCTTCGTCGCCTCGAAGCAGTTCGGTTCTCTCAGCGGAGACGCCCGCAGCGTGCTGATGGATGTGCGGGTTGCGCGCGAGGGCGGCATGCGGGCGGGTGAGCACTTCGTGTCTGAGTACCTCCGCATTGGGCAGCTGTATCGTCGTCGACAGAATTTTGTACAGCTGCAGCGCACCGCTACGACCGCACAGCGTCTTTTGCGCCGCCTCGGTGATGTGGAGAACTGGGCCGCGCTGCCAGAGCGCGACTTTGGCGAAATGCTCATCACTGCCAACGCCCTTGTGGACTTGGAGGCGGCTGGCAAGAACGTTGACGACAGCGCGAGCCGCATTTCGTGGAACACGCTCTCCAAGCTACAGTGTCTTGCCGAGGTCCCGATGCGCGTGAGGGCGGCGCGCAAAGCGCTCGAGAAGGTGGTGCTAAACGAGTACGCCCGTGCGCTGTTGAGCGACCTCGGCAATAGCGACGCCGGGGAGCATGTGAGCCTGGTATGCGCGAGTGTGACGCGTCTTGGCATCCTCAGCACGGCCAACCAGCTCTATCATGTCAAGGTGGTGGAGGAGCTACATATCGCGGCACAGGAGGCGTTCGTCAGCTTTCTCATGAACACCGGGACGTTGGACGACAAGAGCGCGAATGAGCTGCTGACCGTGGTGGCGAGCAACACGACTGCCTTCTCGCTGCCCGCAGTCCGTCAGCAGCTCTGCGGGTTTGCGAAGAATCTCCGCTACGATAAGTATCAGCTGGTGCTGCAGCAGTTTGTGGATGCGCTCATTGACTTTGTTACACAGGTGTCGCAGAATTGGGGCTTCTTCGTGACAGGCGGGCTGCACCGCGCACTGGCTGTGTTCGACAACGGGGCCTCTTTGGTGCAGCAGGCAACACGTGATTTGCTTGCGCGCGTCTGCGGAGAGGCAGAGTCCCTCGTGGCGTCCATGCTGGAGGTGTACGCGAGTGGCGAGCAGCTGTCCTCGGCAGCGGAGGTGTTGCAGCTCGTGCGCATTGGCACGCAATTTCCCCTGCGCGTGACAAATGACGTGGCGGGCCGCCTTGCCTTGCTGCTCGACAGCTCCAACAGCACGGCGCGGCGTGGCTCGCTCGCGAGTGGGGCGGAGGGAGAGGTGGATGCCGCAAGTGCGCGGCGCGATGGAGAGCCGATTGGTTTCATCGTGTATCGTCCCACTAAGGTTATAGGCACCTCAATCCAGCGGCTTGCCAAGCAGTTCTTCCGCCGTCAACACAGGAACAACAAGGAGAAGATCACAATGGTGACGGAGGGAGAGACGTGGGCGGCGAAAGGCACCGTCGATGCTGCCATCCAGCGCGAGGTCGAGGAGATGTGCACCTCGGACACCGCTGCGCTCGAGCGGTTTCGTCTGCGTGCAGTGGCAATGCTCTTGTCGACGGGGGAGGACATCAACGGTGGCAGCAGTAACAGCGGAAGCACCCACTACCCACATCAGCGCGGAGCTAGCAGTTTTTTGCGCTACAGCAACCTGGTCGGCAACGGGGAGCTGCTCGACACCGACGCTACGAAACTGTACGTGCGATTGCCACGTTCGTCCGGTGCGGCAACGGCGGCTCACGACTCGTCTACATCGTTTTCTTTGAACAGTAGTACCGGGCCGACAATTGGCATGAGTGAAGGTGTGGGCGCGGGGGAAGTGGAGGAGGGCCGCCTGGTTGCAAATTCGCTTCTCGTACTTATGGACCTGCTGCACAAGTACAACCGATCCATCGCGACTTTTCCCTTCCTCGCCTTCGACGTTGCGTCTCGCATGGTGGAGCTCATCGATGCTTACGAGGGTCAGACAGCCGCGATGGTGCTCGGAGCGCGTGCAGTCGAGAAGAAGACGCTCTCCACCATCACTACCCAGCATTTGTGCGTTGCCTCGCAGTGCGTGTCCTTCTTGAACGATTTCATTCCGGCGCTACAAGCGCACCTAACGGCCGCCATGACCGGCGGCACAGTGATGGATGCGGCTCGAACGCACGGGGTTCCACGAGATGCCGTGGCGGTTGCGTGCGCTCTCGGCCTCATTCCAAGCTCGTCGTCAGTTGTGTGTGGTCGTAACACCACGCCCGCGGATGGCGGAAATCACGCATGCGAAAAGACGAAGCTCTTTGTGGAAAACGACTGGAACCGTGTGCTGAAGAACTGCCGCGCACACCGGAACGAGTTCTTCTCCAAGATGGGTTCGCTTGTTTATCGCAAGGTGGAGAGCCTCGGCTCCGTCAGCGTGCAGACGAATCAGTGGTCCGTCGGCGGTAACGAGTGGGTCATGGCGATGCTGCGCGAGGTCGCTCGGCTGATGCGCACGCTGCGACCGCTGCTGCCCCTAGAGGACATGGATGGCGTGGTGGTGCCGCTTATCGGCATGCTGAGCATTCTGCTGCGTGAGGCCACCACACGCATCCCCGTCTCCGCCGCTGACGACCGCGCAGCCGCCACGTCGGACATCATGCTCTTCAAGGCTAACGTAGAAAAGTTCGGCTACGATGTGCTGACCTGTGCGAAGGTGACTTCGGTTTCTGCGGTGATGCAGGGTGGTCAGTGCTTTGCGCCTGTGTCCTCGGACGAGGCCGTGCTGGCGTGGTTTCTGCCAACACAAGCTGCTCGTGCACCTCAACGGAGCCCGGCGGCGACGCAGTAGCATGGCTGTGTAAAAGGAAGGGAAGCCGCAAGGGCGCCTTGTAGGTGGAAGCAGATCTGCCGCTTGAGAAGCGGAGATAAGCGGGGTCGTGCAAGACGCGCAACACACACACACACACAAGCATATATACGATGAAACCAAAAGCTGAGAATGGATGTGCAGAGTCAGAGGCGTTAGAAACTACATAATGCATGCGATATGTGCTTATTGGTCTCACCTTTTTTTGAGCCAGTGGAGGCGATGCTCAACGCAGCGCAAATGCCCTGTTTCCGTAGATGAATGCATCGGGGCATGGTGCTCGTGCTCTAAAGCTTCGTGCCACTGGGTCCCCTCGTCTCCCTCTAATCACGGCTGTGCTTGTTTTTCACGCTTCTCTGCCTCATTTTTTGTTTTGGCCCCGCTCACTCGGCACTGAGAGAAATCACACAACGGTTGGAGGCGCGGTGCTGCACCTCGTACGCGAGAGCCCCTCTCACTCTCGCTCTTTCCATCGCAGGTGCCACGTTGGAGAGGGTATTCGCAGAGCATGAATCGATTAGCCCGCTGCGTCGCCCGGCGTCGAAAAGAGCCACTTCGTTGCGCAGTCTGGGGGGCTGTACGCTGGCAGACTTCTACATTCTCCTCGCAGCCCGTCGGCGACGAATATGTAGTTTCCACTACGTTTCCTGTTGATGAGGCGACTACGACGGCTGCGTCATCGGTGCACAGCGCAAAGCCGGAACCATCGCGCCGACGCCGCCCCGGCATTCGCAGTGGCGAGGCGGACGTGCTCCTGAAAGACATCATCAACCTTGAAAAACAAGTCGCTGTTGAGCAGCAGCGGCAGCGGTTCTCCGTCCGCGCCTCTGAACTAGGGTCTTCAGCTACCCCAACAGTGGCCGCAGGATCGAGGAAAAGCGCACCCTCGACTGCCGCGGGCTCCGTGGTGATCGAGGTGGAGGGTGTACGTCTGCAGGAGAAACACGCGGACGCAACTGCGCCTCCTGTGCTATCAGTGCCTTCAGCAGGAGACATGGCCGCTGCGGCCAGCCGAGCACGCAAGCTTGAAAGCGGCATGCCGGCTTTTCTGGCGTCGTCGCCTTCACCACCAGCTGCACCTTCGGCGGTATCCCCACTGCCACCGCTGCAGACGTGGACGCCGCCGTTTGCCCTCACATCTGAGCATCTGCGCATGTCTTTGGAAGGCCCGGCCTCGGAGGTTGCGTTTACGCTGGAGGAGTTGGAGGACACACTTTTTTCCTCTTGTGTAGAGGCTGAAACAAGTAGCGATGGTGGGGCAGGTCCCTCCCCTTCTGCGCCTCCGCCGCCTTCACCCGCTATGTCACCATCGGTTCCGTCGCTACCGCACGAAAGGGAGCCGTCCGCTGGTGCTGCTGATGCCGTCGATGAAATTGAAATGAAGAAACAAGAGGCCAAGGAATTTTCTGATTCCGTTGGTGAGGCTGAGGCCTTCACAGACCACGCGCCTGTGCTACCAAACTCGACGACGCCACCGAGTAGCTCCTCAAGGCCATCCACTACGCGCCAAGAGAGGCCACCAGGTGGTGCACCCAAGCCTCTCTCGCCGGCACTGAGGTGTGAATTGCGCGGGACCGCGGTTGTGGTCACCATGTCGCGTGTGACACCAAACCTTTATGAGCTGGTGGAAGCTCTGCAGGAAGCCGCAACCTTTGCCGAATCCCTCCCCCCGATGCTGCAGGAATTGCGCGAGGTGCGACTGCGTGTCGACCCGTCGGCTCCCGAGTGTTCGACCCCTTCGTTTATCTGTGCTAGTGACTTTTCTGAGGTCATTTCTCCAACGGAACGTCCCGAGGTGCCCCTAATGAAAGAGAGACTGCTGCGACGTATTCAGGAGGGCCGCCGCCGAGGGCTGCGCTACGTGGCGGAAATACGCGTGCCGTCGTCCGCGGCGCCAACAGTGCTGCCGAACTTCGCAGCTGAGCTTCTCCTCGCCTGTGAAGCACATGAGGTGCTGCCCGTGGTGGCACCAAATTCTACTTGTGTTGGCGGGAGTGAGAAGGACGCGGTGAGGCTATCGTTTAGTGGCATCGGCGTCGGCGTGTTTCCGGCTCCTGCCACGGTGTGTCGAGTGAGGGAACTCGTAAAGAAAATCTTTGCGCTCACTGATGAGCAAGCGCGGTTGCTGGCGCTCCTGGGACCAGCGTTCAGCGAAAGCAACGACGAAGAAGCTGCCTGCCGCCTTGCCCGTGTTACGACCAATCTGACGTTGTGCCTCCATCTTTTGCCGGCTGGTGTTTCAACGGCGCTTCTTGCTGCGAAAAGTGTCCAGGACGAAGCGCAGAAGACTGGAGGTGCGAGTGCACTGGTGAGCAGTGTGAAGTCGAGGCTGAGTTTGTTTTTCGCCCCGATGCTGCAGCAGTGGCTGACGGTTAGGCAGAGTTTCGGAGGGATGAACGTCTTGTTGCGAGCCCCAGATACGAGTACAAAAGTATCGTTGGCAACGTGCGTCACATCAGCGCAGGTGTGGTCGTGGATGTGCGAAGCTGTGCTACGACCTGGTGCGACGGACGAGACAACTCGTGACTCGGTAATGAATGCCATGCGCGCCACTCCACTGTGGCGATTCCAGCGATGCTACTTAGCAGCGTCAGCATCGCTTGCGGCTTTACATTCATTGCCGCTGACCACCCCAAACGAGATTGCAGCTGACCTTACCGCCTCCCTCTCTCCACCTTATTTGGTCGAGGTTTCGGCCTCTACGCTGGCGCAGACATCCGTCGCTGACCTCTCCAGTGAAGTACGGGATCAGCCATCGGACGTGGTGCTCGTCATCGCGGCGTCTGTTCCATTGGAGCAGCGGCTGCGGTTCCTCGCCTCTCTGCGTCTCACCGACACCGGGGATCATCACCAGGTGCTGGTGTTGCTGCCCGGCAAGCCGTTGGAAATCGATGAGTGCGTCTTGCTGACGAGATCGTCTGCACGTTTGGTTTCTGAGCCGTGGGCATCAGAGTGTGAATCGACGACTGTCTCTCCGGCTGAGCCTTCGTGGCTGCACCAGACGGTGGAGGTGAGTGTGGCACGTGCACCTCATCCAACGGTATCCGATGGCGGTAAGGTGACGACAGAAGTGAGCTCTGCAGTGCAGTACGTAACGAAGAAGTGGCATCGGCCGTGCGTGGTGACAGCGAAGTCAGAAATCGGACTCGCCTTGTGCACGGCCGCACACAGTGCTGAGAAGTACGCGCAAAATGGCGAGGGTATTGCTTCTATGGGCGCCACTGCATCAATCGCACGGAAGAAGCGGTGGCAGCGGTCTCTGGCTCCTCTCGTGATGCTCTCCCATGATACCCTCAGCATGGTTTTGGCAGCCAGCGCACCAGAGCACGTCTCATCGCAGCCACATGATGACGAGACAGGAGCGACCACAAGAGGTGCCACGGTTGACCTCGGTCTCGCATTTCTGATGGTGCTGGATGCGGCTTGTCAGGCCCTCTGCAGAGAGGCGGGCTTTGTTTCCCCTGAGGTGGTAAATGTCTTGTCTGTTGCCGCTTTGCAGTTGGATGCTTCTGCTGGCGGTGTTTTTGACGCAGCAGATCGAGTCTCTGGCAACACTGTGGAGCACATCGTGATAGCTATGGAGACAGCCGCGGAAGAGCACTTGATCCCGTTTGCCTCTCTCTCGCTTCTTCGCTGGATGGTCGAGGAACAGCTGCTGTTTTGCCAGCTGAACCGCACTACCATGGCGCGTTTTGCGGAGTCTCAGCCTCAGGGATGATGGTGCATTGTTTTCTAGCCCTGATGGGGCGCATGAAGAGACCACTGCAGGATTTCTAGTCTCTCAGTCTCTGTGCGGGCTCTTCGTGATTCTGGAATCAGTTCACGCTGGGTGCGAGTTTCTTTCTTTGGCCTTTTGCTTTGGTGCTCTCCGAGCCCGTGCGGGAGGCCCTACAGTCAATGCTACGCTCTTCACAGTTCTTTGATCGAACCATTTGTATGGGCTCATCCGCCCGCTGATAATCGCTGCAAAAAGGTTTGGCTTAGCCTTGTGGCTTTATCATATATGTAAATATTTAGTGCTGCGCCGGCAAAGCGGAAGCTATCGTTGATGAGAAGTTGACCGGCCTACTTATAAGGGTTTCGTTGAGGCCGTTGCTTGTGGTGCCTTGAAAGCAACAAGCTCCACATTTTTCTTCCGTCGCTGCGATTTGTGCTGTGCTCTTGTGGCTCTAACCTCTTCCCGACGCCGCCGTGCACTTCCGCTCTCCTGGTGGGCGCCTCTCCACAACACTACTTTTTCATCAAAACATCACCCACGTTAGATAGGAGTGCACCAAAAGCACTGCGGTCATCATGGTACTCAACAAGTGGGCTGTGGTGACGAAAAGCGCTCCTCCAGCGGCCGGCCTGCGCCCACTGGGTCGGATCATATCGTCGAACCCAAAACTTCGCCCAGCAGATTATAAAATTCCTTATGTTCTCCGTAGCTTCATTAAGGATCGCCACCTGAGCGAGATGCAGCACCTCGAGAATCGTGGCATGTACCGTGAAGAGCTCGCCATTGAGCGGGCGCGGTTTCCGCGTATGCACAAGACGCTCGTAATTCAAACTGACGGCTCGCTGAATGAGCGCGAGTTTGAGTTCGCGGTGCCGCCAGTGATGACGCTCTTCCAAGACCGCCTCTCCGCGCACCGTCAGCGTCAAGTAGCCTTGGCAAAGATCGGCAAGCTGAAGCGCGCCAAGAGCTGGGAGACGACAATGAAAGGCACGGTGTCGCTGAACCCTGTGTGCAACGCGTTGGTATTTCCGTACTGTGTGCCAAAGAAGATGCTGGTGCGGCCGCGCGTCGTGGATCCGCTGAGCGCAAAGAGCATGACTGAAAGCCGCACTAGGGAGGACTCTTCGTAGAGATCCTCGGTCGTTCTTGTCGGGTGAATTGAGGCTAAATACGTTTGCCTCGAAAGACCAAGTTTGACGCAAGGAGAGAGCGGCCTGCGATGGTCGTCGGCAGGTTTGGTGCTTGCCATCACGATCGCGAGAGGAAAAGTATGTGTGCGCACTTGAAATTGCGTGTTCGCCGGTTTAGTGCCTGCTGCTGGTTCTTCTCAGTTGCTTCGTGGGCTTCACAAGAGAGAGGACAATACGCAAAGGTTGACGGGCTTACCTTGCGGAGGAGATGTTGGCGATACTCCGTGCCCCAAGCAGGTTGTGCTCCGGATAATTAGCCACTGTTTCTTCATTTAAAAGTAGCCACTTCTGTCCCTAAGTCATGGAGTTTGCAAGGCCACTTTGTAACTTGTGACTCTCGTATGTAATGCGGTGAAGCACTTGGCGCCTTCTTTCATTGTTTCCAATCTCTTTCCTTGCCTTAAACCTGTTCTTTGTCTTCGTTTTCCCGGTGGCTCGTACGCTTCATGCGTCTGGGGCTCTTCTTCGGTCAGGCGCTTGCGCATATGCATCGCGGCAGTTTTATTTGTCTCGTTTGACTCCTGCGTTCCGGAATTGATTAGTTCCCCGCCGCTTGTGATTCTCCTTAATTTTCGTTGCACTTCAACGATTTCTTGTGTATTTCCCCCTTTCTAGCATACATACACATACACATACAGGTTTCTGCAGCTCTTCGTTGTTTGGGCTCAGCTGAACGCCGCTTTAGTCGTTGGTCAGCGAGTTTATCTGCTCTCCTCTTCGCCTTCACTTCTGTTGTTTGTTGTTGCCTAAGCAGCTCGCTTCTGTGGGTTCAGCTCTCTCCTTTCTTACTCACGGACGTGAAGCAACACTTTTCAAATTCGTCAGATATATTCGTACAAATAAAAAATGACTTTGGATCCGAACTCGTTCGAGGCGGTGAGGCCGAAGTTGATGCAGAAAACGTTGCAGGATATTGAGGGCCTCGACCCTCTCAAGTACGGCTTTGGCCGCAAGGAGTGCTGCGGCCCCATTCCGGCCAAGATTCGCGGTAGCATGAAGCTGCAGGAACACATCTTCCTAAACTCCTGCATGCAGCCCACGGAATGGGACAAGCGCACCGAGAACGTCCCTGGCTACAAAGAGTTGGCGGAGCAGGTCAAGAAGGAGTCTCCGAGTGCGACCTTCACCGTATCACACCTCGACACGGACACCGACAACTCCATCCTTCACTTCAAGGTCGACGAGGAAAAGAAGGCTGTGGCGATCACGCAGTACAGTGGTGTCACAGAGCCCTACGAGTTACCCTGGAACGCGAAGGGTAAATTGGCGGTGGACCGCTCTGGCGAATACTTCATCTTTATCTGCGCCCACTTCTCCCGCGATGAGCGTTGTGGCTACTGCGGTTCCATCCTCGGGGATCTCTTCCGTCACGCCGTCAGGGAGGCGATGGGCGAAGGTGCCTCGGAGCGGGTGTCAGTTCATTCATGCTCGCACGTCGGTGGGCACATCTACGCCGGCAACGTGCTCATTTACAGCCGTCACGGTGGTATTTGCTACGGTCTATTCAAGCCGGAGGATGTTCAGGCGGTGGTGGACGCGATGAAGGCGGATAAGGGTGAGGTTCCGGAGTCGCTTAAAAGCCGCGTTCGCGGTCAGATGGGGCCCAATGCGGAGTAAACGTAAATGCTGCACGTTGAGTTGTTGCTGCTGTCCTTCGCTCTATAGACAATGGGAAGCAGTACCGTTTACTTTCTTCCGTCTTCTTTCTTCTTCGTCGTTGGAGTGTGGCGTATGCATCAAAGGATGCGCACCAACGGAAGAAAAGCAAGTCGGCACCTCTGTTGCAGCAATCGTTGTAAGGCGCAGAGACCGGCGTACTCCCTTTTAAACTATAGCAAAGTGCCCTCGCCGCTTGTTTTGTTTCTCCTCTCTCTTTCCTCCTTTGCTTTTTTTTTTGCTAAGGTCTAATAAGAGGTGTCACTGTCACTACAGTGTGTTGCTATCGACGTTATCACAGCGCACCTAGCGGAGCAATCTTTATCGAAACAAGACCTCACACACAAAAAATAGCAGACGCACAAATCCACGGGGAAGTCGGCGGGCCGAACGGAGCTCTGGCACACAAACGCACCGACACGACTTTTTTGTTGTGTGAGGTTGAAGATGTGCCCTATCTCCCTTTTTCTTTTAAGGGCTGACTTTTCTTCGCTTTTAAGCCTAGCTAGCATTACCGTTATAGGTGACTTCAACATGAAAGCTGTAAAGCTGACTCCAAAAAAAAAAGTGGATGCTACTATCCGATGCACGTCGCACAAACATATGCTTTTGTGCTTCAGCTCGTGATGTTCTTTAACAGCAACTCAATGCTTTAATACGAGGTTTTCCCATCTCTTGTTCTCAACACGTGCTCACTTCACGAGGGTTATTATCAGCAGTAACATTTGTTACCCGTATATATACGCTCTCTCTCCCTCACCAAATTCGTTCTTCCTTTTGACTCAAACAGAGGTGGAGCGTACGCTCAAAGATAGAGAGAAAGGAACAATGTCACACAAGCGTGCCGCAGAGAATCAGCTCACGCGCGACGATGACGGTGAAGAAAGGGCCCAAGAAGAATTCGTCACAACGCCGCAGATCGCCGACGAGTCGGAGATGGCCACGCGGCGTGTGGTGAAGGTGCGCCGTCCGGAGGCTAGCTCAACAAATCCAAGCTTCGGCAGCGCCTCCGGCTTCTTCAAGGACGCGGCAACAGCTGCCAGCAGTGCCGCTCCTCCAAAGCCCACGTTCGGCTTTAACTTCGGTTCGAGCAACAATGACAGTGGAAGCACCTCTACCACTACAACGAGTTCCTTTTCGTTTGGCACAGCGACCACAGCGTCGGGTGCAACGAAGCCGACGTTTGGGTTCCCCGCCCCGCCGGCGAAAACCGCGGCGTCGTCTAGCTTCTCATTTGGCAGCGCAGCCGCTGCGAAGGCTACGACAGCAACGACTTCCCCTTCCTCCACGACCGATGCCTCCTCATCTCCTGCCGGCACCTTCTCGTTTGGTGCAAAGCCGGGAGGTACTGGCAGCAGTAGCAGCGGCAGCAGTGCAAATCCGATTGCATTTTCCTTTGGCACTGCATCCTCCGCTTCTGGCGATGCTGCGGGGAAGGCGGCAGCACACCTCAAATTGGGGCTGCCCGCCACCACAGGTTCTACTGCCGACACCGATAACGCACCCAAGGTGGCCAAGGATGACAAAATGCCTGTGTTTGGCGCGGGTAATTTCAACTTTGGCAGCGCGGTCAACACTTTTGTGGCGGCACGCAATAAGATGCAGGCTGAGGCGAAGGCGGACGGCGGTAAAGCAAAAACAGAGGAGAGCACCATGAGGGGTGAGGAGGATCAAGACAAGCCGGACGCGGCCGGCTTTGGCAGTGAAATTGTGGAGCAGACCGCGCGTGATGTGCTCGCGACGGCCCCGTCCAAGCTATACCTTTTCGAGAAAGGCGAGGAGGGCAAGGCTGGACGCTGGGCGGAGCGTGGCACGGGTGACGCGAAGCTAATCTCCCAACCAAAGGCCGACAATGCCAAGGAGCACATATACCGCCTGCTGGTGCGCGGCGGTTACTCGCTTAACGCCACCATCAAGAAGAACACCTTCACGCTCTCCAAGACGGAGACCAAGCACCTAATTCTGCTTGTTGCGACCGCTGAAGGACCGCACACCTATTTGCTCAAGTTCACTGGCCCCAGTGCGGAGGCGAACACAACAAAGTTTTCAGAGGAGCTTAAGAAAGTTCTGGAGGCGGTATCCAAAGCGGAGTAATGCGATCGACGGTTAGATTTCCCGCATCCACCTGTTGAGCGGACATCTTTATTTTTTCTTTTTATGTGTTCTCCTGTGGAGCCGGCACGAAAGCTGAAGTGTGGGGTTGAATCCCCTGCGTGCGCGATTTGCACCACCGCTGAATGCCAGCTGCCATTTTCTTTTTCTTTTTTGAAAATGGCCCCCTTCACTCTAATTCGCATCGTTGTGCAGTGAAAAAATCCTTGGCGTTTGTCTCTAATTTCTTTTCTTTTTTAGAGGTCGGCGGCCACGACTTTGCCGTTGTGAAAGGCAAAGGGGGAGTTCACCTCCACAGAAAAGGCGCGAATATAATTCTTAAGGGGAACAGATCTGCAGTTGACCACAACGTTTGCACAATTTACCCAAAGGAGCACTAACAACGGGAGACGAAAGAATAAAAGCGAGTGGTGCGGTTGGGACACCCACATTTGAAGAACACGGAGAGGTGCCCTGTTCGTTGAGCGGTTGTGCGGCAGAAGAAATTTCTGGAGCTGGACAAAGTTCCGTGAAGGTGACGACGCCCTCTTGCCATCGTATGCGCCACACATGTTCCGACGTTCTAGTCTTTCTTTTTCCGCCAGTGGTGTGTTGTCTTCTGTCTTTTTATGCTCCGTTGATGAAACTGCAACGTAAAGACACCTTAAACCTCGCTTTGCGTGGCGCTACAGTTTTTCTTCAATCTCGATTTCTTCCTGAACTTCTGTTTTTGTGTTTCCGTGCTACCAAAGCCGTAGTGCGTTCAACCGCGTTTGGTGGGCTTCTCAAGCGCATCGGTAGCGTTTTCTCTCTCGCCGCTCCTCAGAGTAGCCGGAGTGCATCCATACGTTCAGAAACAAGAACAGCCTGCTTTAAATGCCCCCCCCCCCCTCTGATGCACCCTAATTCAGTTTGCTTGCTTTTTTTTTAGTTCTGCTTTCAAGATTAACGTAGTCGTCTCCGCGACCTTTAATCTTCTTGTTTTTCTGCGCCCGATAGTGGGGCATGAAGTACGTACAAACGCACAGGCTGCAAAAAGCATGTCCGCGTGCGCGAGTGAGGCTGCAGTGGACGCGGAGGCGGAAGATCTTTGCGAGCCAAAGAGCCTAATCCAGGCTTTTCGCATTCTCCACTCGTGTGACCCACATTATATGGCCATCATCAACCCCACCCAAGAGCAGATTAACGACTTGGACTCTATCATTAAAGCTTTGCAGCTCCAACTTGAAAGCGGCGGGGGCGAAGAGACCGGCGACGAAAAAGCGTATGAGCTTGCTGTGGCATTGCTATGGCATAACGTGACGTCCTGCATCGAAGATGGCATTACCCTGATGGAATATGTGCTGATGAAGCGCTGGGAGGAGCATTGGTTGGCTGTGACGGGCAGCTCTGGGATTGCGAACGGCGTGCGCGTGGGGAGCGTGCCCGACGACAAAGGCGGAGTGGAGAAAATGCGCGCGGGCTTGGAAGTTCCGGAGGGTGGACCTCACGACTACCCTGCAGACTGGAGAGCGTGGAACACGCCCTCTACGTCGGCAGCGGACTCTCAGCGAGTGCTCCTTGGTACCACTCTTCATGGAGCCACCGCACCACTTCCTCCAGAGGAGGAAGACAGTTCCTGTCCAACATCACTGGTGCGGGAAAGAGGCACGTTGCCGGCAGCTACCCGTTCCGTGTCTTCGGCCACGACGAGCACAGGAGACACGAAAATGTCTGCAGCTACGACATCGGCCACCACGACCTCAAGTTCCTATACAAGTGCTGAAAGTGCCCATTTGGAGTGCGCTACAGATGCTGAAACGGGCATGCCCTGCAAGATTTCTGCCTTTGGTGGTGCTACCGCCGCGTTGCCGCATGTACGATTGGCGCAATGCTATTACCACCTCGCTATTGGGTACACTAAACTCCTCAAGAATGACAAGGCTCTCTTTTACACCGATAGCATGCTGCGGCTGAGCCCGAATAGCAGGGATGGGCTGCTCCTCAAGCGTTTGCTCTGTGCCCGATTGTATGTGAGCCGCACAATTGTCAAGTCCGCTATGGCTCTTGGGGTGATTGCACTCTTATTGTGAGTGTGCGCCGGTAAGCGAGGAAAGTGATGATGTACAATGAACACCCCCAAGTAAAGACGGCGCTCAGAGTACGAGCTGTGAACGTCGGTTCTACGAGGTGGGCTTGACGAGACAGTCGTGGTGTAGGACATACCTTCTGCCCTTTCATTGCACTGCTTTTTGTTGTTCTCAAAGAGAGTTGCGGTGAGGTAGCGAGCGGTGAAGAGCAACTTCATTTTTCTGTGCCGTGTTAACCTCCCCCCCCCCCCCCCCC
>LJSK01000004.1:32359-64374 GCA_001299535.1 Leptomonas seymouri
CCCCCCACCTCCACCTCTCTTCTTTTGTTCGCTTCTTCAACCCGTGTCCCCTTTGCACGCTGTGCTTCCTTCGAGACGCCTGTTAGCAAGTAAATATATATATATTCGGGCAGCGACGCAACCTTTCGTGCGCTTGCGTTACTCACGGCACTAGCTGTCTGCACTAAGTTTTGTGCGCTCTTGCTCAGGGACCCAGCTGAAGCAGCTGGGGAGGAGTTCTATTTTTTTCTAGTCCGCTATTCGATTGCTTTCGAGTAGGCGCAACTGCATGAAATGAAATTCGTTCTGCTTTGCTTCGTCTTATGTGTCGTTGGTGAATCCCTTCTCGTGTGTGCCCGCCCACCCCCTCTTTCCCAAGAAAGCATTTTCGGAAGTGCAGTATTTCTGCGCTCTACTTTTTTTATTTATTTTGGTTTCCGATTGCCTGTGCTATTTTGATGATGGGATTGCATCCGTAGCAGCCGATCCGTTTTCTTTTAACCTCTCTCCACATGTTTCGCCCATTCCTTAGACGCTCGTTGAACAGCGGAACCACAATTTCTTGTGTTAGTTCTTTCCGTCGACAATTATGCAGCGCTCCTGCTTCGTTGTCGTGCGTGGTGCTCTACCGCCCGATGAGGGTAGCGCGTTGCTTTAACGCTGCTGCCATCACGCTTTTGTACTCTCCTATAGCCTTGGCCACTCGTAGCGGCAGCTCTGTAGCTCGCAAGTCGTGCTGGCGTGCCGCCACCAGAAGAGGGACGTGGCGAAACGCAAAGAAGAAGCTTGCCAAGAGTCCATCAATGCCTCCACAAAGAAGGAGAAGTAGAAAGAGAAGATTGGACGCCGTGCCAAAACGTAAAGTGGCTTCGCGTGCTGTAGCTCAAAAGTCTGCCTCTCGTCGTCGTCGCCAGCCCCTTCGTAAGCTGAGCCCCTATGATCGACAGACAGAAAAGTATAACAAACGTGTTGTGGCGATTGCGCGTCTGTGGAAGGAGCAACGGCAGGGGGTTCAAAAGAAGAGGAAGTCGCTGGCTTCTCGGTTGGCGTAAAACGCACGGGATCTCCAACTGTGTGCTCCCCCCCATGCTCCTCCTCTGTTGTTTCAGGGAGCTTGGAATGCCAGTGATGGCAACAATTGGCAAACACGCACATGCGCGTTCCCCCCTCCCCCTTTCGGTAGATTCACTGTACCATTACTGTTTCCTTTTTTCCTTGCGTGTTTTCGTTCTCTGCTGCTTCAGCAGGTAGGCCTCCCTGTGACCCTTTTTGTTTGATGTTGTTCTTGTACGTGCGAGTAGGTTGATGCTGTGGAGGGTGCCTCTCATGCGCGCTCTCCCCCTCGCCTTTCGTGTTTCTACAACTTTGTGTTGCGGAATCATTCGATTTCGCCGTTCACTGAAGCTAATGTTTTCGCTCAGTGCTTGTGAACGCAAACATAAAGCCAACGAAAATGTATGGAAGAGACTGGAGATAGCCGGGGAGCGATCTGGGCGCCTGAAGTCTTAGCTCTGCTAGATAAACGGCCAAAGCAGTTGAAGACACACAGACACACTACCAACGAGCCTTTAGCCACGCAGAGACCGCGGAGCCTCAAAAAACGCTTGTTTGCTCTTGATGCCCATTGCGCAACTGAACTTACACACTTCCCCCTCTCACAAATGGTTTTTCCGTAAAATCTTTTTGCAACCCCCTCCGCGAACATACACACACGCACAAATCAAATCATGGCCGCGGCGTCACACTGCTTACACGAGGACCAAATACATGCAGATCTATATCTATGTATATATACACACACATATATATATACATGTTTTGCAGTGCTTTACTACTCTCTTGTTTTTCAAATTCAGTGTCTACACGGCCACCACCATAGTGACAGTGGTGGGACATACACTCGTCTTTGTGTAAAGGGATTTGATGTTATTGTTCGCTTTTTTATTTTTTGTAGTCCTTGCATTTAAGTCTTTTTTTTTTTTAAGATTTGTTTGAATTGCTTCACCACGAAGCGCAGTTCGTTGGTGCTGCTTTGACGACGGCAACACATTTTTCGTTGGGAGGGTACAACGTGAACGTCAGTTGCAATGCCAACACTTCCCGCTTGGACGTCGCCGCTTACTGTTGCTAACTTGCGCTTTTTTTTCCGTTAGTTGAAGATTTTATAGAACGATAATACACTGCTTCCTTCGTAAAGACTGAATGAATGAGACGAAGAAACGTCCGCTGCGCCTCACCGCTGCCCCTTCACAGCCGCACCACCATCGCCCCCTCACTTCCTTTGGGACGTGCCTGCGCGTGAGCAGTACGGACAATTCAGACCGCCACGTCTCGGTCGCCGTTCCACGCGGGTCATCGCTGAGCTTCTCCGGCGATCCCACCTGTTCGTCCTCCATCACCATTAGCAGTGATACCTCTTCCGAATCGCTAGAGGCGTCGACACCAGCCTTCAGTGGTCGAACCGTTACGGTCGCCCCTGCCTCTGCCGCTGCCGCTACTGCTACAACGACAGCCTCAGACGGGAGGCAGTCACCACTTTGGTGGGACGCCTCGTTGTGTCTCTCGGCCGAGGGTCCGGGAGCAGATACCGGGGCTGCAATAGCTGCTGTTGTTGCAGGGGAGCCGTCTGCCTCCACCGCTCTACTGCATGAGTGGCGATGTTCAATTGACTTCTCACATGCAATTGAAACCCGTGCAGAGGCTGAGTTGCAGCAGCTGTGGACAACTCTGTGGTGTGCAACGCATAGCGAGGCGGCGCTGGCAGCGGCCTTAAAAGGCCCACGCACACAATGGAACCCGTACCGGCCTGTTCGTGGTGGTCACGAGGCGCGCGAGGAAGTACTGAACAGCGAGGTGGTGGAGTTTAGCGAAATGATCGCTGCAGACAGTCTCTACCTGCGCGGCACCGCCGTTAAACCGGAGATGTCTGTCGCACACAGTGCAGTCACGGCGGCTACCAGCCCTCACCGTCCGCCGCAGAAGTTGAAGGGTGTGTGTGTGCCGCTTCAGATAAGGGAGAAGCACGGTGAGGAAGTTTTCATAGTGGACAACAGCGGTGTCGACCATCATCCGCCTCGCCCGCAAGCGTTGGCTGCTTCAGCAGGCGAATCGGCGGAAGTGGACGCGCACTACACGGAGGCGTGGTGGTCTGCCCATCGCGCCAGTGGCGCAGCTGCGCTCTTCCAGTACCTTTGGGAAGCCGTGGTGGTACCTTTTTATACCTCTACATCCACCATTTCTATTCGCTCACTTTCTTCGTCTCAGGGCTTGAGGGCGACGGCCGCCCCCACCTCCCCCGCCCCCATCCGCACCGACGACGGGGACGAGAAGGATGTGAGTGGGGTGGTCACCTCATTCTGGCCGGCAAGGGAGGACAGACACAACTGGGAAATGGAATTGGGCCTGCCGTCATCGCCGCCGTTGTATGCAGGTACGCCGCTGAGCGTCCGCGATGGCGAGGGCGAGCAACGCCTCTCATTGCTGACGCTGACGCAGCGCTCCGGTGGTGGGCTATCCCTGCACCCAACCGCTGACTTGGATGTGGCGTCAGATGACTCGCTCGAAGTGGAGGTGCTGGACGACACCGATGGCCAAAAATGCGAGCTCGCGAGCGGCGAGGCGCCGTTTCCCGGTAAAACGTCCAGGGGGCAGCGCCATGGCACGGCGTCGCGATTGCAGTCCGCGAAGCGCAACCCCCGACGTCGCGACCGCCCTTCTACTGCGGGCATCCATAGTTCTGCGCTGTCACCAATCAAGGACATCCCGCTTCGCATGCCGATCCCGGTTTCACGCCATGGTGGGGCACTTGCGGCCAAGCAGCGGGCACGATCGGCGCGCACCGACGATGCTGAAAACTCTCTCTCTGTGGCACATCCAACGCAGCCAAACGACAGTAGCCGCCTGTGGAGGTGGACGAGGACGCCCACGCCACGCACCAGTGCTGTGGAGTCTCTAGCAGACATCACGACGGATGTCCAGCTGCTACACACTGGGTCTCCGACCCGTCGGCGGCCTCCTGCGGCACAGCCGTTGATGAATAGGAGCGGGCGTTTGACGTCGCCAAGCTCGCTATCGCAAGCAGTGGTAACCAACACAGCCCGTGTCCATGCAAGCAATGGTGACGACGGTGCCAGCCACAACGCTACAGCAACGACTGCTACTGCTGCAGTGAAGAAGACGCCGCCAGTGGCGAGTGCGGCGGAGTCTCGCACCGGCCCGTATTCTCCCGTTCAAAAGGCATCTGTCAGCAACAACGCCTTTCGGGCGCAGCGGCAGCCGCGGCAGCTCAATAACAGCGCCAGCGGAGCAGTCGGTCACGCCCTGGAGCTGCTGTCGCTGCGAGACCGGTCTACCTCGCATTCCCCGTTGGCTCAGTGTGACTCTTCTCCCTTTGCCCGTCCTCCTCCGATAGACGCACCCCGAAAAGGGGTACGTCGGGGAAGTTCAGTGGCCGAAGAATCGTGTGAGGGGGCAGATGTAAAGGGCTGCCGGCCAAACGGCCGACTCTCTCCCATGGCGGTTGCGTCGCCACAGGAAAAGCGTCGTCGACACGCGCACAGGCACCCTCGCAGTGACAACAATAAAGCTGGTCCTCTAGTAGCCCAAGCTGAAGAAGAAAAGGCGGCGCTACCGGAGTACGGGCTTGATGGAACGGGAAAGTTGGTGTCCGCAGCAAAGTCGGGGCCCCTGCAAGAGACGGCTGCGCGCTCTGCCAGGCCACAGGGGCGGCTGACGGACGTTCCAGAAGCACATCGTGGTGCCTCGGCGTTGGGTCGCACTTCCTTTGCGAAGCCGCGTCGGCAAGGGAAGGGAGAGGTGCAGCGCTCGTCTTCTCCTGAAAGAAAGAAGACTGTCCGCTGAAGTCCTTTCTCCACGCAGCGCGTATGATGAATGGAAAACGAACGAGTTGATGTAAGTTGATACGTGGCGTTCCACGATTGAAAGTCATGGCACGGTTTTGTGCTCACACTCCAATCCCCTTCTGCTGCTTACTGACACGCAAAGCAATTCAAGAAATGCCCTTTACCCATGCCGGCTTGCTGCCTTGATGTGGCGAACGAAAGGCAATCACAAAGAAACCGTACGACAGCTGCCTTGAAGCTTCAAGACGGAGCGCTGGCGTGGCTGTGTTGTAGTGTATGTACAGAGAAGGCTGAAGCTCACTCGTGCTGTGACATGCTAGGGAAGACGATGTTGTCTTCAACGACGCAGTGCAAGTGGTAAACAATACCATTCCACATCGATGCCGCCGCCGCGTAGGGCGATGAAAAAAAAAAAATTAAAAGAAATGCGGATGGGCAAAACAGGATGCCCCTTGCCCACTCACGCTCACAAACTTCGACCTTGCCTTTGCTCACCCGCCTCTCTCTTTCGCTGTCATCCCTACGCGCTGCGGTGCGTCATCAAAAAACAACAAAAAATGCTCTGCTTTCGCTTTCTTTTCCTGTGCGCCGCAAGTGAGACGTACCCATGCACCATCTCACCGAAAGAGGCTCTCGCACTAGCGCTGGGGTGGGGCTTGAGGAGTCGTTAGATGCATCACCGTAAGATGCTTACAAATTCGTTGAAGAGACTCTTCTTTTTTTTTTGAAGGAAGTTTGTTTACTGTTGTAGATCCACCGCACCGATAGATTTTGTAGTCGCTGGTCCTTGCTATTAACGCATTGATATATATATATATATATATTTAATTGCCGTTCTCTTCTCAGAGTCGGATGAGTACGCTGACCGTGTGCCCCTACTGCGGGGAGGGCATGCACTTCGACGAGATGAAGAGACACTTTCTCTCATGTGAGGGCTGCGCTCGGTCGTCAAAATCGCAGCCGCGCTACCAAAGCGCTGAGCTGCCGCTGAGTCCCCCAGACAAAAGGCCCGTTAGTGGATTAGAGTTCTACAATCGACTGAACAAGCTTAGTGTGCTAACACGTTCCAGGAGCCGGAGCGGCAGCAGGAGAGGGGCGTTGCACGAGTTTATGGCTTCCCCAAACCAGCGAGACGCGGCCACAGTCCCGGAGTTGATGTATCCCAACACGTCTCTCGCAATGGATATCGCCCCTTTGCGCTCTTCGACTTCAGTGTCTTCATGTGAAGGGCTTGGCGGACAGGTGGAGTGGCGCTCCCCCTCGCGGGCTTCGGCGGTTGCGATGGAAAGCGTCTCCCCTCTGGTCTCTCCCTCATCTCGGGCGGTTCGTGTGAGTCTTCGTCAACCGGATAGTAACAGCACGGTGGATAGTCGAACAGAGGAAGAGGCAGTGGAGCGGAACGAGTGCGAGCAGCGATCGTCCAACTCATTTTCCTATCACGCAGCCTCCGCTCTAGCAAACCAGTCCGCTGCAGCAGCAACGCAAAAGGAACGACTGCACGAAGGCAGAAAAGCGGCGAGTGTGCCGATGCGCAGTCGTTCGAGAAGTTCGAAGGAAGGGAAAGCACAAGCCATGGCGGCGGAGATGGTGGAGCAGGTAGCAATGCCTAACATGTTCCAAGGATTCAAGGGAAGCGCAGCGGATAGTCGGGCCTCCCCAACATCAAGCAATGCAGCCTCTGTGGGAGAACGCCGTCCTCGTGTCCCAGTCGACCGCACAAAAGCTATTGGCGATGCGGTGCGATGTGAGCTACCCTCAGCGAGGCCTGTGTTGTCGTCGCGCAGCTCAGAGCAGCGACCAATGCCGCAACTCAGCAGCTTCGCCATCCGTCTGCGCGGCAGCGGTGGCTGCTCCGCTCGCCGGGTGGAGGAGTTTACCCCGGAAGGTGGCACGCGCGCACCTCATGGCGGACCTGAAAACGCAGCCGAAAGTGCGTACGGGCTTGCATCATCGGCGCACAAGCTGTCAGTTACGCAGCTCAATGCATCTCTTCGCCACATGCAGCTGTTGGTAGAGAGGCAGCAGGAGCAGTACAACTCGCTGCTGCAGGCGCACGCAGACCTGAATCGGCAGGTTGCAGCTCAGCAAGGCGCGTATAACGAGATGATGCGCCGCTCCTTGGAGCAGGCTTCGGTGGTGAAGGCGGCACTTCAGCAACACACAACTCAGTGGCACAGCGAACACGTGGCGCTGAGTGAGTCTATCGCTGCGTTGTGGGCCAGCGTCTCCGAGATGCAGCATAGGCTGTCGCAACACCAAATAGGGTCTCCACGTGCACCTGCGCCTGCACCCGTTCCTCCGCTGTTGTCCCCGCCCAAGGTCTACCCCGCGTTAGGTGCACCTCCTTCTGCATCCTCCCCAAGACGCCCTTTCCATGCTTCGAACTCGACGACCACACTGACGGAAGTCGCAGAGCATGTCCCTGCCTCGACTGTGGCAATGGGTAATGCCGTGCCAATCCCACAGCAGCCTGCGGAGCACGATACGCGCACTCCTGCCCCCGCTCCCGCCATCTCTGTCGAGCGCGCTGCCCCGGTGGAGGCGAGCGCCTACTACTCCGACATCGCCTCTTTTATTCAACATGATGTGCCCGCCTTTTCCGTCTCTGCGTCTGCGGTGATGAGTCAGAGCGGCGTCAGCGTCAGCGGCTGTTCGCATGCGTCTGCGGTGACGGATGTGAAAGGCGCCAGTCGCGGCCTTTTTGCCCACATCCCGACTGCTGCCAGCACACGTACCGCTGCAGCAGGCTTTGTGCCCCCCAGTGTAGCCCAGCCAGTCACATCACCGACTGTTTCTTCATCTCGTGGAAGCTCGATGCCACACGTCGGCCATCGCTCAACGACGCTGCCCCGCACTACTCCTCTTGCGACGGATGTATCGCGGCAACAGCAGCAGAATTCTCAAACGTCGATCGAAGACCGCGTGATGGCTATGCTGCGCGCTGAGCCGACCGTGGTGGTTCATCGATCACCCTGGCGATGAGTGCGTTTGCAAAAAAAAAAAAAAGGATCCGCTGTGCATGCGGCGCTTGACAAGCGCAAAGGTAAACGGACTCGACATCGTGTGGATCCCGTTTGCGGTAGGGCATACTTTTTGGGACCTAACAACAACGAAACCAAATACCCATTGGAACGGCTGAGGGGGGTATAAAGAATGCCACAAACAGGCACATGTGAGTATGTTGGAAGGTACATCTTTACTGTGTTGTCCATCGGGAGCAGATTCTCCTTTTGTGAAACTGTTGCGTTGAGAATGCTTTTATTTATTTTGTCTCTCTACATCCTTATCCAGCTTGAATCTCCTCTTTTCTTCCTTCTCACACCCTAAGCGGTCAGCAATATTGCGCTTAGTGGCATCATACCGCAAGGGGACAAGAGCAGAGGCTGCGAGCGTATATATACACTGGTGCGTAATCAATATGCCGCTCAAGTTTGGGTGCAGTAAATGCCAGCGTGAGCGGGCAGCGCTAAAGCGGCCTCGCAACGGCCAGCTGCTGTGCCGCGAGTGCTTCTTCGACCTGTTCGAAACGGAGGTGCATGAGACCATTGTGAGGGAGAAGCTGTTTCGTCCTGGCGACATCGTGGCCTCCGGTGCCAGTGGGGGCAAGGACAGCACCGTTCTCATCCACCTCCTCCACACTCTTAATCAGCGGTACAATTATGGCATTCGCATTGAGCTGGTCAGCATCGACGAGGGCATCGTCGGCTACCGCGACGACAGCCTGGAAACGGTGAAGCGCAACTCTGCGTTCTACGGCCTTCCTCTGCACGTCCTCTCGTATCAAGACATCTTCGGGTGGACGATGGATGACATCGTGCGTGTGGTGGGGCTGCGAAACAACTGCACCTTTTGTGGCGTCTTTCGCCGCCAGGCGCTGGAGAAGGGTGCGGCACTTGTGAAGGCAGACAAGCTTGTTACCGGGCACAACGCAGACGACATGGCGGAGACAATATTGATGAATTTTTTGCGCGCCGACGCACCGCGGCTGTCGCGTTGCACGAACGCCGTGAGTGCCGGCGAAGGCGTCATACCGCGAGTGAAACCGCTGAAGTACGCTTATGAGAAGGAAATCGTCTTGTACGCACACTTCAAGAAGCTCGACTACTTCACGACGGAGTGCACTTACGCGAAGGAGGCGTTTCGCGGGACGGCGCGCACATTAGTTAAAGAATTGGAGGTTCTTCGGCCGCGCAGCATTGCGGATACGGTGTACAGCGGGGAGCACATGGAGGTGCAGGCACAGGACGCTGTGCCGACAAGTGGGACACCGAAGCCGTGTGAGAAGTGCGGCTACGTGACGAGCCAACGTTTGTGTCGTGCCTGCGTGCTTTTGGAGTCTCTGGCGAGAGGAGACCCGTCTGCCGCTCTGCGCCGTACGATGCTGTAGCGGGAGAGAAGCAGGTGAGCAGACGCACGAGAGGCTTAGGTTAGCGAGTTGCCTTCTCCACAAGATATCCATGTGCATTTCTCTTGGGGTTTCTCCAACATCACTGTCTGCTAGCAACAGAACTTCGCATCGGCACCCGCCCATGAAGATACTCAGCAACGCCATTCGGCGGCTTAAGCAATGCGAGCCGTTTAATTGGCTTGTCTTTATGACTTAATGAGAGCATGCAAAAGACACAAGTGTGGCCCACCAAAATTCGCTGGTTCCTCTTCTGCGTCATCGGGGTCCTCCGGAAGCGACTGCACGCGCTCTTCCAGCGTACGGCACTGCTTTCTCGACGGTAATTCCGGCGAGGGATGGGCAGAACTCCGCTATGCCGATAGGGCTGGTGCTTCTCTAGTTTTTTTTTCATCGATCCGCCTTGCTTCTTTCGTTCTCCCCTCTGCCTCTTCGGCTGCCCCCCGCGGGCATTGCCTTCTTCCCCCCCCCCACTCTTCCTTTTATTTATTTATTTTTTATTATTGCCAGTAGGTGAATTCGGATGCCCTACATCCACAATGGCCGAGTAGTGGAGAAGAAGCCCTTCACCCTCCGGGGCTTCCTGCTCGCACTCGGGTCCGCACTTTCTCTCTTTTTGCAGACCATGTTTTCCCTGCAGCCCATGTCGCAGGTGATTGAAGAGCACCAGCACCCTATACCCGGTGCAACCACCGGTGGTTGGAGAAATTATTTTCGGGGTCTGCTGAACCGTGGTAGAGGGCAGGCCTTGGGTGGTGGCGGAAACAATCAAAACGGCAGCGGGAGCGGTAGCAGCTGGGCGGCTGCAGTTAACCGCCGTGGTGGAAACATCCACACGCTGCCGAAACCATCTATCAGTGGCGGCTGCGCTGGCGGCGGCTGACGAAGGTAAGCAGGTGAGTATATCCTGCTCAGCATAAAATGACAAGAGGGCAGTACCTGGTGCGCTTGTGGATACAGGGAGAGCCCCTTTTCCTAAGCTTTGCTTCACTCTCTGCGCGCCGCAACTCTACGCGAGTGCGCATGAGGGAAAACAAGAGAAGAGAACGGCGTTGATTCTTGGAGGCGCTAACACATGGCTGTATCTCTATATTGCTACTGCTGAGCATCTCACCTGCGATCGCTTACCTTCCTTCACCGTCAGCTGAAAAGTCACGAGCGTCCATCTTCTTGCTTGCTTGTATGCGTGTGTTTGCGTTGGTGCTTATCCGGCTTTTGCCAAACGTCTACACTGTCCATGATCACAAGAAACGCGGAGCGAGACACGAAATGAACGACGTGGCGAGCTATAGAAGGGGAAAGATGGAAATGTGAAAGAACTGGCGTATGCCTCCTATATATATATATATATATATATATATATATGCACCGCTCTTTTCCTTGCTTGTTTTCGCCACTTTCTTTCTCTGGGCTTTCCACGTCGTTGTTCGCTCACGGTGAATGTGAGGAATAGCGATGAAGCCGAGTGCAGGTGTGTACCGAAAACGAAGGAAGAGAAGTGGACGGTGGGCATTTTTGTAGGACTTCTCGTGGGGAAAGCTGTTTTCAGTCCCACCTGAACAATTATTATTATTATTGCCTTCTTACTCACACCATCTGCCACCCTCTAGCAATGCATTCTCTTTGATTGCCGCCAAGTTGCCAGATAATGTTTTTGGCAAGTATTGTTATGTCGCTTGGGCTTTTTGTTACGCACATATTTTTATGTTTTGCGCTTTTTTTTTCTTTTGCGCGAGTTGCTTTCAGTGCTCTATCATCTCTCTGTTTTTTCTTCTGAGAGTTTGCCACCTGCGTCGATTTACTTTCTTTGGTGCTTGCTTACCTGTCCTGCACTTCTTTTACTGTCTTCTCGCGTGGATTGATGACAGAAGGTAAGTTGAATGGATGTGCCGATGCGCGATCGAGGGGTATAGGTGTGATTGTATAGAGTCTCTCTCCTACCCAACGGATGTAACCGAAGTGCCGCTCTCTCCAAGATCTTTGCCGAAATGACGTATGCCCGCTTCCAGCACCATGCATTTCGTGCTCGCTGCGGGACTCTCAGCTACTTTTGAAACTACAGGTTTTTTTTTTTTTGCACGCTCCTGACCTTTTCCTCTCCTGACCTCTGCGGAACGTTCTTTCTCGTAGGCAGTTGACTTGCAGCGTCAACATTTAGAAGCCTCTCTCGCCTTTCGTGTATATTTCTTTCTCCATTCGCATCATTTGAGTTTATTTTACGGCCACGAAAAGTAGCAGTAAAGAGCACCACCAGCACGATGAACAACACCGCCTACTCTACGGCAGACAGGCAGCGGCTTCCGCGCGATCTGACGCCGCAGCAGAAGCAGGACATCGAGGAAGCTTTCCGCGTGCTAGACGTTAACGGCGTTCACACCATTACGCCAAACGACTTGAAGGTTGCTCTGCGTGCTTTGGGTTACGAGCCGGACAAGGACGCAGTGCGCAAGCTTGTCGCGGAGATGGACCGCGGCGGTGTCTCGAGCAACCTTGTTCTGAGTGAGTTTGAGGACATCATGCGCCAAAAGTTTTTTGCCGAGGACAACGACACTGAATTAGATCTCGCCTTCCCTCTCTTTACGGATGGCAAGTCGGACTTCATCACGCTGGATGACCTGAAACGTGTGGCGGTGGAGGTTGGGGAGGACATTCCCGAAGAAGTTCTGCAAGAGCTGATCCGCGAGTGCGATGTGTTGGATCGCGACAATCAGATTTCACGTGAGGAGTTTAAGAAGATGCTCACGCTGGATAAGTAGCGAGGGACTCTGTTGGTCCGGCTGCTGAGGTGACGACAGGGGCAACCGGTCGACCTTAGAAGAGAATGTTGTGCTGCTGCTTTTGCGTTTTATTGTGAGTCAGGCACCCGCTTCCTCTGACGTTAAGTGTTTGGGGACGCAGTGCACGGCAGTTGCGTACTCGGCGTCACTGTGGGAAAGGTAATGAGCTGCTAGCAAACGCGGCAGTCCGATGACTTTTATGTAAATTAGGCCATATAAACGCGCTTTTACAAACTCTTAATCCTCGGCCACGACTGCGGCGCCATCACGTTGAGGTGTATGCGTTCGTTGTTCAATCTTCTACTTCCAGCTCAGCAGCTCAGATGAGAAGAAAAAGGTAAATATCTGTGCTTTGGTTGAAGAAGTTGCGGCAGAGAGGTCACTAGGAAAGCGCTGACGTTGCTGGAAGGTCGCGCAATTGCACGGTACCCCCCCCCTGTGGCGCGATTTTTTTTTGCATCTGAATGCATTTTCTCAACGCGTGTTGCACGCAGTTCTCACTTTTTCACTACTCGGTGCACTTTCCCCCCTTCTTTCATTATGTTTTTCAAGTTTCACCTTTTTTTTCGTGCATCAGTTCAGCACAAAGAGTTTTTAAAAATTGAATTTGAAGTAGGCAAAGCTGTTTTCTTTTTTGCTTCACGCTCTCTGCTGGCATAGTGTGCAATTCTCTTGGTGCTCGCCTACACATTTGCAAAGAAAACGGGAGAGCGGTCCAGCCTTTTCCGAATTTCAAGGGCGTGACTTAATTTTTTTGTGGCTTTTGTGAGCTGCTCGTCTACATCAGCGCAAGGCAGTGCTTTTCTACACCCCTCCTTTGCTACTTTCCTCTCCACAGATATATATATATTTATACGCAACTAAGTGATCTGACTGCGTGTGATAACCAGCGGCGCCGTTTACTGTTGTGTTTTCCAAATTTGCTGTGAGCGAAGGGGTAGTGAGAGGGCACATCAAAGATTGCTTTGCATACTCCTCTCTTATGCCTTACGAGTTGATGCACCTACTGTTCTGAACACTGCTATTGTCGTCAAAGATTCAAATACTTTTCGCACCGCTGGGAAGGAACGCAAGCCTTCGCCTAAAAACGCGCTGATTAGCCACTCAGGTCAAAGAGTGCCGTGCACGCTTGCCTTTCCGCAACCAGCACTGCTTTCGGATAGAGAAAAGCGTGCCTGGGCTTGCCATTTAGCTCCGCCTCTTGTGTACAACCGCTCGTGTGCACACCGAGCTGAGAGGAAAGTGCTTCCACGGAGCAACAGAACTAGTGTTGAACAGCGACTGATAGTACAGCTTGCTCCCAACTTTTGTAGTCCCCCTTAACACGTACGCACACGATGACAGACACTATCAAAATGCGCCTGGCTGAGGCCAGGTCGGCCTTCGACGCTGGCAACTATAGCGAGGCGGAGAAGGTGCTCCGCGCAATGCCGCAGGAGGATATGAAGGTTCAGCATAACTTAGTTACCGTCCGCTACCTGCAGAACCAGCTGACAGGGGAGCAGGCGTTGTCCGCCCTGCGCGCCAGCGCCGACGGCAACGGCGAGGACCCCAACCTGAAGGCCCCTGGCTTGATGCTGCAGTACGAGGGCCACGAGACTGCTGTCTACAACCAGGCGCTTCTCTTCGCCCGTAGCGGACAGGCCCACGAGGCGGTGCTGCTGCTGCGCCGCATCCTCGAGCACGCCGACGACGTGGCCCTGCCGACGCTTGTCTACAGTGTGTGCCTCTTCAACGCCCTTACCAACACCCTGCGCAAGTCTCCCGCGCGTATGACAAACCGCAACGACGAGGACCTCGTGCAGAGGGTACTCAAGATGTGCATGGAGAAGTTGAACTCGGAGCCGGAGTTGATGAAGTTGATGTCGTCCGCTTTTGCTGACTCTAGCTCTCTGCACGACATCTTCAAGGACTGCGAGAGCGACACGGCTAAGCAGGCAGTATACCTAAACAACTTAGGAGTCTTTTCACTGATAGAGGATAAGCTGAATGTGGCGAGTCTCTGCTTCGCGAAGGCGGAGGCCACCGCGGCGACCGAACAGACCGGCAAGCATTACGTGGCGCCGATTCAGTATAACGTCGGGCTCTGCGCGCTGTTACGCGAAGACTACGAGGGAGCACTTCAGGAGTTCATAACTGTGCAGGACGCCATGAAGGCTTCCCCCGTCTTCTGGGTGCGCTGTGCCCAGGCGGCCGTCTCGTTTGTGCAACAGGAGGCCCGCAAGCAACGCCGCTTCGAGTACGAGCGCCAGCAGAACGCCTACAGAGCGCTGCTGCAGAGCGGAAAGGTGTACACGAACTTTGAGTTCTTGTTGCTGCCGAGTGCCACCAGCGTCCCAGGCCCCGTCACCGACGCTGCAAAGGACCTGCCGAGCATGACTGCCGTAGAACAGATCGCCGCGACTGCCGTGCAGAACGCGGTCTTCCTGCTCGTGCCGAAGGGGCACACCTTCAGCAGCGTTGTCGAGGCCTTCCCTCACGAGGAGGCGCTGCTGCAGTATGCCGTGCTGTACTGGATTGCGCTGGAGCTGAGTCGCCGTAACTACATTGCTGCCGCGGAGGCCGGGCAGGAGCTGCTGAACGCGCACGAGCGCCACCCGCTTCCGCCGAACTTGCACGCCACGCTGCTCATTTATGTGGTGGAGGCGCTGGTGCACTTGAACGATCCGGAGCGCGCCATGAAAATTCTCCGGCGGGCGTCGCTGTCGGCGCTCGTGACAGGCTCGGCGAGCGACCCTGTAGACGCAGCGCAGCGCAGCCGCGTGGAGGCGCTTTTTGTTAACCTGACCGTGTCGCATATCCTCACCGGGTCGTGGAATCAGGCGCATTCGATTATGGAGTCGCTGCTGCGCAAGATCTACGACGCCGCCCCTGCTTGCACAGCAGAGTTCACACCGGAACGGGACACGATGTTTGCCTACTGCACACTGGAGGTCTTTCTGGAGTTGGCCCAGGGAAACCAGGAAAAGGCGGCGGAGTGGATGTCGAAGATTACGTGGAGCATCTAACGTGCTACCGTCCGCGCGCTGCAGCGTACGCGGCGTTTAAAGAACGGAGGTGGGGGGGTTTCTGAAACGACAACGCGAAGGCGGAGAAAGTTGCAGCACGGGGCCCTATGCTGAACGGACTCTGTTGTTTTTTGTTTCCGTGGCTTTTCATCTCTCCTCCGCCTGAGCGCGCTCCGGTGTTCTTCGCGCGACACGTGGAGTGATGAGGCGAGGGGGGGAGGGGGTTAGACACCCTTGGTCATTTGGCGTTCTCTTCGTTTTCGCGGTTGACAAATTGCCAGTCACACATTGATGTGTGGGTACCATCGAACAATGTGGACCACGTGATGGGTGGTTTTTTTTTCTTTTCCTGGACGACTTTTAGTGTTGGGGAAGTGTTCTGTTATGTTGGCCATGCCGATCGCAGTTCTTTGATAGAGAGATGTGTACGTGTGCTCTACAGGCGCTCTCTATGACGTGCGTTTTGCTGTAATACCAAGGGCTTGGTTTTCTGCAATAAAAGAAGGTTTCTTCTCTGCGGGCATTGGTTGCCACTTTCTGGGTGTTGTACGGTTGTTGTAATGCTCGTAAGTAGTTCTTGTTTTGTTTTGTTTTTCTTTTTATTGTCTTTCGTCTCGCATCTCTTCATTTCGTAGCCGAGCAGAAGCTCAGAGAAGTCAACCTCAGTTCAATCATATTTTTTACGGCTTAAACGAAGGAGGAAAGAGCACCCTTCTTGAAACTAGCGATGTACACGACGCTTGCGTGTGTGTGTGGGGGGGGCGCCATGAAGGAAGTGTGCGATCTTGGGTACTAAGCGCAGGGTTTGCGCCGTTAATGCTGCACTTTGAGTCGTGCTGCCGACATTCAAACAGTCGCGAAAGCTTCTCTGTGCTGTGCACGTGGGAAGTAGGGTCGACGTGGGTACCATCCCAAAGACGCTGATGGCGCTATCGGTGTGACAATTCTTAGGCGCTTCCCCCTTTACGGGTATCGTTCTCCATAGGCAGGTTTTGCTCCAAACAATTTTTCCTGTGGTTGCTGTCCTCAGACCGAAGGGGACCATTGCCTGAACAAGCAATCACCCGCCTTTTCATTATCCGCTTCCTCGATTGGCTACCTCTTACTCTCATCAAACCGTTGTCGTACAACGTCTGAGTACAGGTGGATTTGCACTCGAACACCTCAACGTGTTTCTCCCTTTTGAGTGTGTGCTTAAAGCGTTAATACTCATACACGTGCACACACGCTCATTATATCGCAGTAGTTACTACAGCGCACGACACCCTCCCACGATCTATATATATTGACAGCTGGGGCTTGCTGCATTTTCCTTCTTGCCCCCTTTTTCCGAGTGTGAGAGCATTCGCCTCTTACCTACCGCACCTACGCATACATCCACTCGTACGCTCGCGTACAGTATACATTTCATACAATCTACCCTCGTGACGTTTGCACACCCACACGAAGATAACAGAAAGCGGTTGTGTACTTCAATTGGTTTCAAATGGTTGCGGCGCTCGTTCGCGCTACTTGATTATCGGTGCTCTTTTTCTTTGTTCACATTTTTATTTTTCCTCTTCGTTGCGCAACGCGGAGGCGCGGCGCAACCACAACACGCTGTGTAGTGCAGCCAGCTAAAAGGCAGAGCTGCTATCAGACGGAGCCCAAGTCCGTGGAGAGGGAAAAAGCGGTTGAGTGTTTTGCTCCGTGCTTTTCTGTTGCATTGTACAGTTTTAACATTTTTAAGTTGAGTTTTTTTTTCTGCCGGTCCCGTTGGAAGGTGGTAGCATCTACAATTTTGGTAAAACTGCAATGACGCTGAAGCTCTTTCGCTCACGCTTCGCAAAGGTTGCTGCAGCGGCGATTGGCGTGCCGATTACGGGCGTCTGCGGCCTTTCCTTTTACGTTCAGTACCGCAAGCGCACGCGCCCGCATGTGCGCATTCTGAAGCCACTCGTGGATGCCTCCGGCAACCTCGTTCTGGAGGGAAAAGTCATCACCTCGCCGTCTCGCACAGCCGTGTGCTGGCGCGTTGTGCATCTGGCACTAATCTTCCTCCCTATTGCCGCGCTCTACCTCATCATGTCCCTCAGACAGGACTGGTACGACCGGTGGCTGAATATGCTGCTGGCCGCGGTGCAGCGTGCAGGCCCTGTCTTTGTGAAGATCGGCCAGTGGAGCTGCACCCGCGAGGACCTCTTCGCACCGGCTTTCCGCCGTGTGTTTAAGCAGTTGTACAGCGAGGTGGACATCCACCCTTACGAGGACACGCTAAAGATTCTTGGGGAGGAGCTACACGCGGATCCGTTTTCCGTGTTTGAGAGCATCGAGCCGGGGACGGTCGGGTCCGGCTCGATTGGCCAGGTGCACCTGGCAAAGCTGAAAAACTCGAACCGCAAGGTCGTGGTGAAGGTGATGCATCCCAATATCATTGAAACAATTGTTCTGGACTTTACCATTCTCAATAACTTCGCCAAGTGGGTGGATTCGACTTTCAAAAGCCTGGATCGCTTTCGCCTTCCTTCGCTTTCCTGGGCTTTCACCTGCCACCTGGCTGCGCAGCTTGACTTCCGTGTGGAGGCGCAAAATCTGGAGCAGTTCCGCGAGAACTTCAAGTCGGAGCCCTACGTGGACTTCCCCGAGCCGCTCATGTCGACGCAGCGTATGCTGGTGGAGACGTTCTGCGAGGGACGGCCGGCGAACCCGGAGTTTTTGGCTTCGCTGCCCCCTCACGCGCGCGACGTGCTGGCAAACAAAGGGCTGAATGCATGGTGCAAGATGCTTCTGCGCGACAACTTCATACACGGTGACATGCACCCTGGCAACATCCTGATCGACTGCTCCGACGTGCATGAACCGAGGGTGACGATGATCGACGTTGGCCTTTGCCAGCAGCTTACCGAGCACGAGGCTGAGGTCACACGCAAGCTTATGGAGTCATTTGTGCGGTGGAACCCGATCCAGTGCGCGGACAGTCTCCTTGCCATGTCCGACTTCCAGCAGTACGCTGATCCGGAGAGGTTCCGCGGTGGCCTCACGGGGCTCTTCAGGCACTTTCGCCCCACACGCAACGACGAGAACGCCGTCACAAACATTTTGCAGTCCGTGTTTGAGTGCATTCGCCTTAACAACGTGCAGATGGACCCGCCATACGTCTCGCTGCTCTTTGCCGTGCTGGTGCTTGAGTCGTTCATTATGAACCTCAACCCTGAGTTCAACATGGTGCGCCACACTGCGCCGTGGCTTGTGAGTGAGGGCCACCTGTCGAAGGGTGTGATCAAGAACTTAGTGAAGACGAAGATTGACAACATCAAGCGCGATTACAGCATTTTCACCGGCCGCATGGAAGATGGCATGAGGGAGGAGCTGGAACAGAACAAGAACTTGCGCATGAGCTCGTGGTAAAGTGAAAAAAAGCTGTTAGCGTGCGAGTAGTCGCTGCAGCTAAAGGGGGGATGAGTCAAGGGTTCTTCGCAACTGTGCTTTCGAGCCACTCCGCTGGTACCCTTGTTTATATTTGGCTAATGGTTTTTGTTTTGTTTTGTTTTTGTTGTATGTGTGTATGTGTGCGCGCGCTTATGCTCCCCCATCCATCACTTATTCCTGCTTCAGCTTCTTGGTGGCCGTTATTATCACACCCCCTTCTTCGTTTCTTTTTTTCTTCTTTCCCATCGTTTGTTTGGAATTCACTTTGCTCTCTCTTCTTTGAGGAAGCGTAGGGGGCCGTGTGGTGCGAGAGAGTCCTTTGTTGGCGTTTGTTTTTTTGGGTGTCTCCACGGTCTGTTGTTATTATTATGATTAGTTTCACCTTCCTTACAGAATTTATGATTTCCTCTCTGAACTTCTTCTGTTGACTCGTTTCCTTCTTGTGTTGTTTATTTGCTGCGATCTTGTCTTTGCCACTCTTGCCTGTGCAGGTGGCAAAGGCACAATATGAGGCTCATAGATACGATTGCATGCCGTGTGCCATTAGCGTTGCGGTCTACCGCATGTTTAATGAGAAGAGATGTCCGCTGTTCTGAGAGAGAGATTAAAATCCATCTATTTTTAATAGCGATTAACAATAATATTAACAACTGTAGCTGGGACCGGAAAAACCTTCTTGATTTTTTTTTTTCGTAACGTTCCGTCACGCAGCGCATGCGACAAGGTACACGGCCTTGTCTTTGCTGAAGTGCTAGGCTTGTTTTATGATAGGCAGCCAAGGCATACTCACAGATCACAATTGCCCGATTATGCGCGGCGCCATGAAAATCGTGAGCAGCACGGTTTGACTGGGCCTCTCTGTCGCACGAAACATTTAAACAAAGCGTCTCTCTCCTTTTTTTCTTGTCCCCTATGGTATTCTTCTTCCTCAACGCCTATATGTTAGAACGTTTGTAATGCAGATACTCGTGTCTGTTGCCAGGAATGGCTGTGTGACAGGCACAATATGAGTACATAGGTATCTACACACACACACACGCACACAGTCTGATACCACAGTTGTGCATTTGACGACGTGATTACTTCACTCAACCATCCGGAACAAGGGAAGAAGGAGATCCGCGGTTAGTCACACCAACATGTCGGCGGCGTCCTCATCGCATCCCACAACGCTCGATGCGCTGTTTGGCTCAGCTAACGATTCTTTAAGCCTCACTGCTGCTGAACGGCAATCCCCTGGAGCACCACAACCACCTCATTCCGTGGGCATTGTGAATGAAGACGCTGCTGCTGGACTCACAACGTCCTTTGAAACGCGCCAGACACATCACGAAGTGCCCTCCTCATCCCTGCTGCCTATCGCGTGCTTCCTACGCGGCGACAGGGAGCACGGTTCCTATGAAAGTGGTGAGAGTGCAACGTCGCTGCGCAGGCGCATGCAGCAATCGAGCGTTGAGTACTCCGCCGTGCCCGTTGCGGCTTCACGCGAACCTACTTGTGCCAGCTACTCTATTGCGGCTTCGACCTCTTCGCGCACGAGTGCGTCGGGTGACCACATTTTGTCATTAACTGGGTCGACAGTGAACCGTATGCCCGGTGCCAACACGTCTCCCTCTCCCTTTTCGGACCTGGCTGGTGAGGAGGCCGCTGACCCGCATTCAGAGGAGAACAACACCTTTACTTCCTTGGCTTTGTTGCAGCGATTTCTCGAGGAGCGCGAGCACGTTGCCGCAGAAAGACGCAACGATCACTTAGGATGGCCTCCTTCAAAAGCTGCACCCCCCTCTGCTTCCCACAGCTCGCAGGTCTTTGACACCTTGCGTATCGCCCAGTTGGTCCCGTCTGTCATCCCAGCTGCCACTGCGGTAGAGGGCAATACGGAGACCCCCAGTGCAGCAAAACTGGACCAGGCTCCCTACCTCACCGATATCACCTACATGCGTGCCTCGACCGTCACAACGGTGCTGAAGCGGCAGAAAGCCGAACGCCACGCTGCATACTCCGGCGCGCGCCTCATCTTTCGCTCGCGCACGCCACTCGCTGACACAGCGGCCATTGCAGGGCCCACACATTTGCCTGCGGTGCTTGAGATGCCACTCCGTTTGAGGTGTGCCATGTGCCAACTGCACGACTCCGTGTGCTGTCGCTGCCACAGCCGCTGGAGCAGGTTGCAGGAGACATATCGCACGAAAGCCGCGGTTCACTGCTACAGCACACTCGACATACACAAGCGTGGCCCGCTAGGATTGTTGACGGCCGCTATGGGAACAGGGGCTTTTCTCGAGATGATGTCCATTGCGGATGGCTTGCGGTTGCCACAAACGCGCGTGCGTGTGACGCCGGCTAGTTTGGATCTCTTGCTGAAGAGCTGCGGCCGAGTGCTCTCTGCAGCAATCAAGGATCGCCTCACACGCGCGGAAGACGATACTCTTCCTTCTCGTGGGATGTGGCTAAAGGTGGCGCATATCGGCTGCCTCTTTGGCCATCGAGACGTGCTACGCTCCTTGTGGTTGCTGTGTCCTGGTGGGTGCTCCCACGCGGCGCAGATCACCACGCAGGGCCTGCACGCCCTCGAGCTGCTGCCAAAGCCTTATGAGCCTGCACTGGTGGCTGTCCTGAACCAGTGTAGTACGTTGCGGGAGTACTTGCTGT
This sequence comes from Leptomonas seymouri, assembly GCA_001299535.1. Lineage (NCBI taxonomy): Eukaryota > Euglenozoa > Kinetoplastea > Trypanosomatida > Trypanosomatidae > Leptomonas > Leptomonas seymouri. The sequence continues at coordinate 53,451 of LJSK01000004.1, forward strand.
GGGCCCGCATTATGCAGTGTCTTTCCGTGAAGGCAGTCGGCAGCGATGCGGAGGCGACACAGCTGTGCGCGGAGCTTCGTCGGACGGGCAGCTGGGTCGGTGTTTGGTCAGAGGCATTGCTGGCCTACGTAAAGGGGGACAGGGACCGCTGTGTGGAGCTGTGCGATGAGCTTCTTTGTGCCAATGAACCGCAAACCTCGGCGGGGGAGGGTGAGATACAGTCGACTGCAATGCAAGCGGACCTCGCTCTTGGCGCCTCGGCTATGTCCTTCTCGTCCTCAGCCATGGATACCGGCAACAGAGCGCCACCACCACCATCAGCATCATCATCGATGGTGGCTACGGCACCAAGCGTGTCTACTATGCGTCCCGTGATGAACTGGGGCCGGATTCGTGCCCTGAAAGAGCTTGCTCTCGGGCGTGCGGAACCGTGGCCGCGTCTCGAAGCCACTGAAGAGGAGGCGCCTAAACCTGTACCTGTTGCTTCAAGGGTAAGCCGCGTGGATGAGACGGTCTCCGAGCAACAGGCGAAGCTCAGCAGGAGGACCGTGGTGCACGTGCCTCTACGCCGTCTGCCGTTTAGTGTTGTGCGGCGCGTGCTGTCCTACTGCGACGCTTCTGCGCTTCTCAGCGTCTACGGTGCAACACGGATCCCTCTGCTTCAGTGGATCTCGCTTGCCCGTATCAAGTGCTTGCCTGCGAAGCAGTGGACGCGGCTGCTGACGTCCAATGTGGGCTATACCCCGCTAATGGAAAGTCTGTGTAAGTTCGTGCCCCCTCCCGTACTGTCGCGTGAGGACAGGGAGGCACAACAGGAAGAAGCGGCGGCAGCCGCCGCAGCTGGCCTTAAATCGTCGTCCCGGGAGCCGACGGAGGACAGAGAGACACGTGCGGTGGAAGCGGCGTCCATGGCATCCCCCCCGTTCCAGCCGCTTCACATGACCGTTGTGGACATCGACGATCTGAGCCACCTGGCGGTGAAGGCGGTGACACTGGCATACAAAACGGTGCAGGGAGACACCATCCCAGGGGAGCCGCTCACGGTGGACCAGTGGTTGCTACATCGCCTCTTCGGCCGTGCGACCTCGCTGATCAGCACGTCGAAGTATTTGGTGTTGTCGCGTGTATACCGACTCACCGCACCGGATGCTGAGTCAAATTTGGTAAACGCCGATGTGTCGAAGTGGGCGTCGGAGGCCATTCAGCCATGGGAGGTAGACGTCGACGCGACGATGCGTTGGTGCACCTACGTGCAGCGTTACGCGGACGCTGCGAGGTTGCTGTAAGCACTTGGGAGAGCGGTTTTCTTTTGTGAACGAGTTTCCAGATGGGAGGCTGTCTTTCTTTTCACACTCCCTCTTTTGTCCTGTGCACATGTCGTCTTGCTTTTCCTTACGACGCCCCTCCCTGATATCCGCTTTACTCAACTTGCGTTGTACCGATTTACGGAAATCAAAACTATCTGAAGTGCATGGTGAAGAAGAGCTCATTGGAGCTTCTCGTCTCTTGCAATGGTTAGCGAATTGCAGAAAGGCGAATTTGTCTTTTTACTGCTGTTATTCGACTGTTGCGTATGCCCTGCCAGCCTTGAACGTGTGAAAGAGGTTTGCTGCTGTCAGTGTGTCCATCAAAAGCAGAGGCGAATGCAGCGGCCTTCAGAACGGACCGTCGTTTTCCATGCCGCGATACTTTGCTGATACCACATTTCCTGCCCTTCGTCTCGGCTTTCCTTTTGTCTTTTTGTATGCTTTGCAAACACACACCTACACACGCGCACGGGAGATTGCGTTCCACAGAGGAATCTGCCAAGTGGTTGGCGTCATCTTGTCGTACACTGAACGAGTGAAGAGAAGAATATATATGTATATATCCGGCTGCTAATGCTGCTTCTATGCTCTCCGATGCATCGTAGCTCTCTACTTCTCTTTTTCCTTTGTGTGTGCATTTCTCAGTAGTCTCTCGACCCCCCTACAAAAACAACGCCCTTCCTTTCGGCGTAGCTTCTGTACACGCGCAAGCGCGCGAACTCCACCATTCCATAGGGAGCGAAGCCGTTGCACACCTTTCCTCTTCGCTTCCGGCGCGTGGCAGAAATTACCAAAACATTCTTGTTTAAGCGGCACTGCATAAAAACATTATATTCTTTCATCTGCGTTCTTGTATGCTGCGCTACTGCCCTGCTTCTTGATTGGTGGCTCTTACCCTTCGCTTTTGTTTTCATATTTTTCTATTATTATTATTATTATTATTATTATTATTATTATTATTATTAGCGAAATACGTGATGATCGCCTCTGCCACAACGCTGGGGAATCTCTACATTCACCCCCATGCGGAGGAGGTGGAGCTGCGCGACGGGGCATCGATGGCTATCATCTTCTCTACTACCGGTCGGTGTAATCCAGTGCTCGTCTACGAGGAGGGCGAGGCGACTGACGATGTTGCACAGCAGCCCCCGACAGTGCCGAGTCCGCTTCGTGGAGGAGCCTCAGCTACCACTGTCTCGCAAATAAATAGTGCGACGCAAAGAGGCTTGAATGGCAACGCGCATGGTGGTCCTAGCCACTCGCTAGCACGCAGGGTGGCCTATCAGTGCCACGATATGTTCGGCTTTACAGTGACCGCAGAGGAGAAGGCGGCGGAGGACTTCTCCAGGCGTCACGACGAGCACAGCGAGAGCGATCTGGAGCGTTGGGGGTATATCGTCGACCATTGGAAGTCTGTAGATCGCACAAAGCTGAAACGGCTGTGCCGCCGTGGCATTCCGCAGACGCTGCGGCGTGTGGTGTGGCAGCGCCTTTTGCAATCCTGGGGAGCTAAGGAGCGTCACACCGGGCATTACGCGCGTCTGCGCAGTCAAGAGATGGCGTCAAAGGACCTTGCGGGGGTTATTGAGCGCGACCTCGGCCGTACCTTTCCTACGCATCGCCTCTTTGCGGATGGTGCGGACGGGACGGGGCAGCGGATGCTGCGAAACGTTCTGCGTGCATACGCGAATTACAGCCCCGCTGTGGGCTACTGCCAGGGAATGGGCTTCCTCGCAGCGACACTCATACTTCAAATCGAGGATGAGGAGGACGCCTTCTGGGCTCTTGTGGGACTAATGGAAGGCAAGCAATATAGGATGGGTGCTGTCTTCTCGCCTGGGTTTCCAGAGCTGCAGAGCATCTTCTCTGTTTTCGACGGTCTCATGAAGAAGAAGATGCCGTCGTTGTACACGCATCTGCATGAGCAGCATCAGGTGCCCCCGTCGTTCTACTCCACCCATTGGTTCATGACGGTGTTTACGTACTACTTTAACTTTGGACTTATCTCGCGCATTTGGGATATGTTCCTCTGTGAGGGATGGAAGCCCGTCTACCGCATCGCGCTAGCGCTGATGAAGATGGAGGAAAAGAGACTCCTCCGTCTGCGGTCTGACACTGAGTTGCTGCTCGCGTTAAAGGTGATACAGGAGGCGAAGAGACCGGAGAAGCTTCTCAAGGTAGCGTCAAGCGTCAAGTTCAAGACTTCCACAATGAATAAACTGGCTGCAGAGTACCAACGACAAGCAACACTGATATCGGGTTGCCCTTAAGGGGATGCGCTGTTGTTGTTTTGCTGAGGTGCGCTCATGCCTTCTTCTCGCCCTTCTTATGCCCCCGCTGACTTGGGGGAAAGATACTTCAGCCTTTTCGTGTCTGTTTTGGCGCGTTTGTATTGACACGCTTGCTCGTCGTATCAGTTTTTCGATTTCGCCTGACTCCGTCGGTGTTGCTCGCTCTGCAACCGGACCAGCTAAAATTAAAAAGCACTGATCTGCAGCGTTGTTTCTTTCCGAAGCTGCGGATTTATGTCACTTGTTTTTGGCGTCGGCTGGCGTTTCAATTTCGTTACCCTTTTTTTCTACTGCTCATTTGTTGCTGGTGCAGCAGCAGTTGACATCTCTGCGATATATATATATATATATCAATGTAATTTGCGCTTTCCCATCTGCTACTCCTCTTCATGTGTGCGTTGCACAGCGGCCAAAAAGAGCATGAACAGAACGGAAGAAAAAAAAAAAAATAGGTGGGGCTACCGATGACTGAATGCTGCATGCAGGTTAGTAATGGCTATTTTTTTTTTTTACAGATGACCATTGTTGATGGTGCCTTTGAGCAGCAAAGATGCTGCTGAGGAGCTTTTCTAATAGTGTCATAGCGTCTCATCGAAGAATGATGCTGGGAGTCATGTGTGCGTTTTCTACCCACGCTTGGTTTTGTATTGCCACTGACGGTAACACCTTCGCCTCTCCTCGTCTTTTTTGTTTTTTTGCTTCTCTCGAGGCAGCCGTTTATAGATAGCGCAACAGGCACACCAGCAACTTTACTTGAGACATCCGTTATTATTGATCGCCAAACAACGGCTAGCAAACACAGCGGTACCACGCCTCTCTCCTGTGCTTTTTGCTGCATATTTTTCTTATCTCTACTCATCCATTTATTCCATCCTTGCATTGATACCAGCCTTTGTCTTATTCCTTGCTCTTTCATTTTTCACCTCTGTGTGTGTGTGTGTGTGGGGCCGACGTTCTGTGGGAAAGCTGGCTTAACTCTCGATTGCTGTCTTTCAAGGGCTTTCTTTGCACCCACGCATATGCATTTCACTTCGTAGGTCATTTCTCCTTTGTAGGCGGCCCTTCGTTGAGCATCTTCCCCCCCCTGCTTGGGGGACTGTACTTTTTTTTAAGGGTCTAAAGTGATAATGGATGAGAATAGCGCCTTTGTGGCAGACGACATCGACAGCGTGCCTCGGCCGCATGACCTCGTCGAAAGTTCTTCACTCCACATCGCTGTCATGCGCGAGGACAGGGCAGCGCCCTCTCTGTCGTTGCCGACGCAACCACAATTTCCAGCTGCGCACACGTTGAAGCAAACCAAACAAGCCGCTCAACGTGGAGGCTACGGCACTACCAGCCAAAAGTTGTCGTCCGTGATGACGCCCAACCCCCCCTCCGCCTCCCTCCATATACCCGCGCACATGAACGGGATGGGCGACTCTCTGTCGTCCCATGGCGCCAAAGTCGAATTGGTTTCGTCACCCTTGCAGATAATCCCGGATCTTGTTGAAGAGGTTCATCTAGGTCCGACGGAGGTGTCGTCCACGTCAGCGGCTCCGTCCCCCGCGCCTGTATCCAGCTTCTCGTTACGTCAAGCCCCCCTTGTTCCAGAAAACCGGCACGTCGTGAAGGGGGCCGCGCTACCGCAGCCGCTGCGCAAGAGCCAGTTGCGGGCCGCCCCGACTGGGGGCAGTGACTCCGACACGGAGGACGACGCTGGCAACGACAACGACGCAGGGAATACGAACGAATCGACCGGGGGCATCGACACCGCCGTGGATGCGGAGGAGCAGGAGTCGGAGCAGCAGTTCGTGGACGAGTTCGGGTTTGTCATCGACGAAGACGCCAAGGAAAAAGACGAGAAGTTTATCCGACACATTGATGGCAGACAGGTCGTGCGCCGAGAGATAAAGTGGGCGAACATGGCTGCGGACTGGAACCGGACCAACACGAAGATGCACGCGAAGCTGAAGGAGCGCTGCCGCAAAGGCATCCCCAGTCGTTTTCGCGGGGTGGCCTGGCAGCTGCTGCTCGGCTCCTTCCACCAGCTGAACTCCGACGAGAACGCCGGGGTGTTTATTGCACTGCGCGACAAGAAGCTCGCTGATAAAGAGGTTGACGCCATCATTTCTCGTGACCTCGCTCGCACCTTTCCCAACCACGTTCTATTTCAGGATGCCGGTGGTGCAGGGCAGACATTCTTGCGCAACGTCCTTCACGCCTACGCTGGCATCGACCCGGAGGTGGGCTACGTGCAGGGCATGGGATTCGTTGTGGCCGCCCTCTCTACGCAGATGGGCGAGGAGGAGTCCTTCTGGGCGTTGCACGAGATGATGTTTAATGAACGGTATAAGATGCGTGAGCTCTTCCGACCGGGCTTCCCTCTCCTTCAGCAGTTCTTTTATCAGCTGAAGCGGCTTATCGCGCGACTACTGCCGAAGCTCTCAAAGCGGCTTTGCGAGTTGGACATCCATCCCTCTTACTACGCTTCACAGTGGTTTCTGACGCTGTTTGTCGCCCACTTTCCCTTCCGCGCACTGCTGCGCATTTGGGACGTCTTCTTCTCCGAGGGGTGGAAGATAATCTTCCGCACCGGCATTGCGCTGATGAAATGGGAGGAGTCGCATCTCCTGTCATTGCCGTTTGAGGAGATGCTGCCGGCACTGAAGAACTTGCAAGACAACAAGGACGCTCGAGAATTGTTGCGACGGGCTCACCGCATCAAGTTCAAGACAGCCGAGCTGAACCGCTACGGTGACGAGTACTGGGAAAAGATTGGTGTGATTCACCGCGACTGAGAGGCGCATTCAGGAGCATCACTCTTTTTCCACCTTTCGTTCACACCCTCAGCGGAGGGCAGAGGGGGGCGAACTAACGGCAAGACAGACGCCTTGCTGTGAAGAGGAGTGCGCAGTGGGTGGCGTGCTGGGTTTCACTGCCGTTTTCACTGGCGTCTCTTCCATCCATGTGCCGGTGCTTTTCGTGCGGCTGGACATCCCTCTGCTGCAAAAGTTGTCTATTCATTTCCTCCTTTTTTTTTCTGCGGCCTCCCTGGCGCTGACGTAGTCTATTCTCTTTTGTGTTCTTTACTCCTTGTTTGGTATAAACTTGTAAATTTCAGCTTTTGCTTTCTTTTTTTTTTGTTGCCTCTGAACTACCACCCAGAATCGCAGATTTGAGTTAAAGAAAGAGACAACAAGCCCGTCGTGCAGAGGAGCAGGGAAGGGGGAGGGATCTGCGGAATGGCACAACAATCAACGCGATTTTTTTTGGCATTCGCTATATGCAAAAAGTGGTAGGCGTGTGAAGCCATTTTGTTTTCTAAAGCTTTTACATTATCTCTCTGGGAGCAGTTGAGCACGAAGGGATGAGATGCTGTTGCTTTACGCCACTCCATGGAACCGCTGACGCTATTGTGTATCCTTGCCTAACTTCTTCCTATACGGTTTTCGACCATGCTCCTTAAATATATATATATATATATATATTAGAAAAAGAGGCAACGATCGTTCATCGGTGAAGGCCGCGGAATAAGGAAATTGGGGCTGCAACATTTCGTAGAGTAATGTGTTTCTTAGCGGCGGCTGATCCTGGCACACTTCATTGCCTCCTCTCCTGCTAGTTTCAACCAATGCAGTCGGCCACAGTAACACGGAAAGCAGCCGACGACCGCCCCCAGAAGCGAGAAGAGTTTCTTGGTGTTGGCGCTTTTGATTTCCTGACGCCGCTAGAGTTGTACGAGTGTGTCACGGAGGAGTACCACCGAAATGCAATTCTTATCGAACAGGAGCGCTCCCGTATTGCCGCAATCGTGCTAACAAGCTCATCGAATGGCGAGTCCCGTGCGGCTGCGAAGACAAATAGCGTCTTCGCCGATCAGATTCAGCGAGATGAGCTGGTGCATTTGGAGGAGATGTCTAGATTGTCCCAGAAGCTGTCGTTTGCGGCACAGAACCCACCACTTTCTGCTATGGAACTTCGCACAGCAGATCGTCATTGCCTCGACGCTATTCGTGCCTTGGAGGGCTTGACGAAGCCTCCCACTCGCATGTGAGTTTTCTTTTTTTTCTGTGCTGTTTTCGCTGCTACGATAGACACTTATGGAGTTTGTCATGTGACTGCTGCTGCAGTGTTTTCCTGTTGGTTGTGCTGTGCACCAACGACCGAAAACAAAACTGAATGGATGCCCCGTTTCTGGTTACTCTTGCTGCGTTGGCTACTCGTGCAACGCAAATAGCAACAGCAGCGAGTGTTGCGCGTCTCGTATGTTCCCTGCTTCACTTTGATGTTGCTTTCTGATCTTGAAACAGATGGAGCAGCCAGTACCGCCTTCTATTTTTGCCGAGCCGCGCGCGCAATCCGACCTGTGTCGCTGTTGTTGCAGCCTCTTTGGAGTGCCATCCCTTTTTATATTCTTTCACTTCATCTTTCCTTCGCATCTGTGACGGATCTAACCTGATCGCATTACCTACAACCGTTCTCGCGCTGAGCACAAGTATAATTCTTTTTTTATAGGTGATTTCGGAGCGTAGCTTCTCTTTGTTTGAGAAGAAGCTCTTCTTTTTTTGTCTGTTTTACGTCTGTCAAGTTCCCGATTGTGGAGACGCTCTGCACCGTCCTCTCTGAGGCTTTCTTTTTCTCTTCTCAGCGCTACTTCGGTCAGGGTGCTGCGTTGATTCACCAACGCCCGTTTCGCCGTCCCTTTCCCTGCAAGCGGTATACCCAAAGAGAATACTGCAACAGTGAGAGACAGCCGCAACAGCAACAACAACAAAATCCACGACGACTACACCGGGAAGCTTCCCATAAACCTGCGGGTGGCGAATTACTTTCATCTTAGTGCCCCCACTCTCCCCAAGGACAAAATGCTGTTTAACTTGCGTGGTGCAGTTCAGAAGGAGGAGAAGGTGAAGAACCAAATGACCCTCGCCGATATCCTCGCCTTCCGCGACACATGGACGGCAATTCCGGAGCCAAACTTTTCCCTCGAGCGCGTGCTGCTCACGGCTCGCATGGAGAAGCAGCGCAAGGCGGAGATTCCGAAGCTCGTCATGTCTGACAACGGCTTCCGCGTCCGCGACAAGAGGGACATGGATGAGTCAGAGCTGGAGCTGCGCCGTGTGCAGGGCTCGCTGAACAAGCTGACGGATAAGAACTTCGAAACAGTGGCCGAGGAGATGCTGTCGCCTGATCTCGTGCTGAACCCTGTTGTGCTGAAGGGGGCAGTAGATATCATCTTCAACAAGGCCATGGCCGAGCCCGTCTTCTCCGGCATCTACGCCCAGCTCTGCCAGCGCATCAACGTGTACGAGCAGGAGCTCGTCGCCGAGGCTGAGGCGGACCCGGAGTCAGAGGTTGGCAAGCGCCTGGCGGCCCTGCGTAAGGCGGATATCGCCCAAGGCAAGCAGCCGACCAGCGGGCGCGTGCGCACTGTCCTCATTCTGCGTTGCCAGATGTTCCACGACAACTTCGTAAACCAGCCGCCAACGACCGATCCGGAGGCGACCGAGCAACTGCGCAAGCGTAACATGGCGAACATCAAGTTTGTCGGCGAGCTGTACATGCGCTCGCTGATCTTTCACCGCGTCATTCTGGCCATCTGCTCAACGGCGCTAGTGCTGAACTTCGTGACCAGCTCGAAGATGATGACTACCGACGTCGATCTTGAGATGGTGGTGAACTTGATGAATGTGATTGGCAAAAAGTTCGACGAGAACGCGTCGGTGGCCCTGCACAACGTGGCCAAGGACGCGCCAAGCTCCGAACACCCGCATGACACGATCTGGCGCGCGCTGAACTCGGCCATGAACGACCCACGCTTCTCGCGTCGTATCCGCTTTCTCATTCAGAACTTGCTCGAGTGGCGCAACGAGGGCTGGAAGGTGAAGGAGACACCGGCGCAGGGCACCTCTGGCGGCGACGGGGAGGGCAACGAGGCCAACAACAGCAGCGATCGCACCTCCCACCGCCCCACTGGTGGCAGCACTGGTGGTGGGCAGGGCGGCAGCAACGTGCACCGCAACCCAGCCTCCACAAACATGGCCGGCGGAGGCAACGGCAGCAGCGTTCCTTGGCAGCACCATAACACTACGAACAACAGCCGCGGCGGTGGTGTCATCAACAACAACAATCGTGGGGTGCCCCGCGCGAGCAGCATGGCTGAAAGCAGCGAGCAAAAGTTCACCCGCCCTGGTCTGTCTGGCAACCGCCAGGACCGTGTGGTGAGTTTCAGCGACTTGAGCCAGTATTCGAATTCGAACAGCGAGTACATGATGCCGCCACCGCCGTTCAACGCGCCACCGCCGCCTTTTCCGGGAGATGGCGCGACACAGCCGCTGCCCCTACAGACGACTCCGCCGTCATCGCAAATGAGCGAGGAGGACCGCAAGCTGATGGCGCTGGCCACTCCGCCGAAGTGCGTCGACGAGGAGCTCGCATCGAAGGTGCTGAGCGCAATTCGCGACTCTGCTATCGACGGCGACTGGGCGGCGGCTGGCAAGGCCCTCGTGGAGTTGGTGCCTCAGGATGCTGCCTACATGTGCCGCATGTGTGCTGTCTACGTTATTGTTAAGAAGGTGACTGAGACGTCGTCGGAGGAAGACAGCAAGCTCTTCACGAGCTCTCTGAACAGCGGCATGTTTGATGTGAAGGAGTTGACCCGTGGCTACTCGTGGTGCCTCACGAATGCGGTTGCCTACAACATCAAGGAGGACTTCCCCCGTGTATACAGCCGCTTCGTGGCCTGCGTAGCGGCGACGACCTCGATGGACTTCCTTTCGATGGTGAGCAACGTGATGGCCCGCACGGCGAACTACCTTGACGCGCTCTACATCCCGCTTGAGGGGGCGGAGATGGAGTGGGAGGAGGACTTCCTCGAGGTATGGACCTCTATATTGGAAACGTGGAAGAAGACCCACCCGGGCATCCAGGAGAAGCCAAGCGAGATTCTCAACTGCATCGCTTCTGTCAAGCAGCGCCCCTTCATGAAGGACATTTCTTCCGACTTTATGATGGAGCTGCTGCAGCAGGGCTTCGTCTCTGAGAAGGACATGCAGAAGTGGATTGCGGAAAATAGCTCGAATGAGAAGTACAAGACGTTTGTGGCGGAGATGGCGCATTTTTTCCCGGAGGTGTGAGCTCTGCAGGCGTGGCGGGTGTGGCCGCTTGCGATTGATGTCTCTATGCTTGATGCTTTGTTGTCGGGTGGCTTTTTTTTTTGTTGTTTACATATATATCTTTTGTGGTCACTGGTCTCGCGCTCCTTCATGCCCTTCTTTAAGAAATCCTGACCAGCGCGCGCTGCATGCGAAGTGCGCGCGCGTGTGTGTGTGGGCGGGGGGGGGG